>CAJQUW010006769.1:0-112222 GCA_907163375.1 Prostheceraeus crozeri
TATTATAATATTAAGCGACATGTGGGCCTCACCAGAAGCGACACGTGGGCCTCACAAGTGGCATGTGGGCCTCATACCTTATATTTTATGTGACAAGTGGGCCTCACATGCGACACATGGGCCTCACAAGCGGCACGTGGGCCTCAATCAATAATTATCATTATTTAGCGACACATGGGCCTCAAAATCATTTATAATGGCTCCTACTTAATTATTACATGAAATAACCGAATTTTATCATTTTCTTCAGATTCTATTATGCCGAGGAGGTATATTGAGCTATGAGTTAAAAGACAATCGCTAAATTTGCGTCGAGCGGTATATTTTCGTGGAGAGCTCACTTTTCTATTTTTGCTATCAGCTAGCTTAATTATTATTACTGTGCAACTAATTTTTCGTATCAAAAAACATAATATTTTTACACATCAGGCTAATAGGCCTATACAAATCTTTGACGAATTTGGTGACCCATTTCTCCCTATCTCTGGTAAAGTAAGCGCAATATACAAGACAGTGGTGTATATATGTATGTATATGTATGCATAATGTAGTTCTACAATATAGGGCTAATTCGACCAACAATGGAAATGAGCACACCTGATTCCTTTGTGGAACGAAAATAAGTCATAAGTCATAAATTTTTATTCTGAAGTACAAAAGAAAATGCAAAGCAATACAACATAGGGAATGGAATATTACAGTGAATGCAAGTGCATCAAGTACAAAATACATGTTACATAGTTTTACACAAAATTACATATTAACTGTCACAGTATGAGCAGAATTCACTGTATGAGCAATAGTAAAACGCGTCAATTTAAAAGTCAATAGCTAAGATTAAAAAACGTATTGTTTCACGTCGATGACTTTAGCCGCCCTTAATCTTTTTCTCAAAGGAGGAATTTCATCATCATCATCATCAACATCACTATTGCTTCCATCACCACGTAAATCACCATCGCCATCACCTTCATCTTCGTGGCCATCTTCGTGTTCATCTTCGTGTTCATCAGTGTCCTCCTCGTCATCATCCACATCACCTCCATCCTCAGCATCTTCAGCTTTACCGTCATCCGCATCACCCTCATCGACCTTTTCCTGTTTTTCGTACACCGCTCCTTTAGTAATAACATTGAAATAGTCTGAAATAAAGCAAAAACATTCCTATATGTCGAAGATTTGAAGATGTAGCTGATATACAGGTAGGGGTATAGATGTTTTGTGCTTATTTCTATATTTAGTTTCATGATGTATCGCTTGAAGATGAAGAAAATATAGGTAACCCTCTACAACCGATGAGAAATATAATTTATGAAATTGAAATGCTATTAACTTAAGCGTGATTGCCAGTGCCATGGAAAACACATACGAATACAGATGTAATTGTTATTAATAAGTGATAAGTACATGGTAAGAGAAAAGTGGTATACACAATCAATCACGATGATATACGAGTATCATAGAATTCATTCTTGAATGAGTTTACAGAAGTGAGGAGTACAACTACACATAGAGGGAATTCCAGTCGCCATCGACGTGTAGGAGAATAAGTTGACTCGGTATTGCAATTATTTTCAATTCTGAAAGCTCTGATAGCAATAATAGTAAGACTCATTGAATGCTCACTACCCCGGAATAAATTGAAGTTAGATACGTGCTCAATTTTAAGTTTATGAAGTTATCATTTGTTACTTTGACAATTTCATGAGTATACTAATATTAGATATTTGTTATTTTATTCTACATTATGTACACATGTAACCAGATCTGTTGATCAAATTTGTAAATTTCCTTTTCACTTTTACACCAAAAATGACAGAAATTGAAGTGTGTAACTTACCAACTGATGCATTGTTCTCAATATTGTCGGAAGCGTAAAATGTGTCTCCACCACTTGCGTGGATGGGAGCATATCCTTCGACAATTTCTTTCTTCGCGTCAATCCCCTGCTTTCCTGCCAATTCGTCGACTTTGCACGACGGAAATTCGGGTTGCATTTAACTTTCGATGTATGCATATCTAGTAGGAAAAATTGATTACATTATTTCAACTCAGCGATTGCTTATGCACCAAATAGAATATGCTTGATGTTGAGTTCATGACCTGAATAATTGTGTATGTCACAGGGTGACATTTTGTACATACATTACCGTAGTTAAAGAATTAAATAAGTGTCAAGAAAATATATATATATATTTTGTGAAAGGTTATAGCCATCGGAGGGAATATCTTAAAAGTTCTGACCTCTGATCGCGGATGATTCATGATTGAATTAGGCATATATCAAGGTTTTTAAAAGCCATTATTGGTGTGCTAATTACACAACCTTTAAAGGATTTTGCACCACGAAATTCAACTAAAAAAGCATATTACGTTATTACACCATGAATATTATGATTTACACCACTGCTAAACCCCACCAAAAACCTTCGACCTAGGTAATATGAGCCACGTCTCAATCGCATCATCTCAAAAGACACTATCAATAAGCGTTGAGAATAAAATGAATCAATAAGAAGCGAATTTGGTATCATGCCCCAGATAACTTCTCATGGTGCCTCAACATCTGGGTACTTGTTTTCGGTGTTTATTAGCATAGGTCGTATTTTCTGTTTCAATAATGGAAACATTATCGATCACATGCTAATCTCACTTAAACAATTAGGGTGCACTTCCTCCATACAAACTTAACCATTGTGACAAGGCAATTGTTTTATATGTGCAAGTAAGTACCACGTCATTGAGTAATATGTTGTTTAGCTGTTGTTTTCAAAAGCGCATAGACTACAGACTTTATCGTCCTATAGACACATAGACTATCTTCGAGTGATAATTATCCTGTCCGCTCTTCAACGTCACTACTCCCTCCTAACATGGACTTTGGACGGCGCTGACAATAGTCGGATGTGTGGACCGTTGTGATACTTTTTAATCCGGATGATGGCCTTCCTGACGACTTTTCAATGACAATCTCAGGGATCGACCAAAAACGACCTAAGATCGAAAAGCCAAACACGTTGACTGCTGTGCCAAGGGAAATCACACATGTTAATGTGTATACAATACCAAACTACTGGCTAATGCATTGTCACTGCATTTGTAATAAAGCTAACAAATCAATGGTAAGGGCAAGAAACCTTCTCTCATTGAGGTCAAAATAGTGATAATTACCGACATAACCAGAAAGTCACCTACTAGTAATTGATTTGATCAGCGGAAATTCTGCCCATGAGGTTGGACTTATCTTATAGAAATGGAAATACAATGGAAAGAAAAATATGTATTTACCTTCTCGCTGGTGTTTCGGAAGTATATGACCGATACCGGTCCATTAGGGATCCATCTTTTTTTGCAAAAGATCGTTGGTCCTCTTTCATTGGACGTGATTGGGACCGTACGTCAATTTCTCTCAATAAAACCTTTTTATCAGCTGGTTACATGTCCGGAGCACATGTGGAGAAGCGCTCTGCCATATGTTTTTGAAGGTTTTGTGTAGTTTCCTGTGAAGAAAGAGATCACCCGTAAATAGTGAATAATCAAAAGAAAAGTTGCGTTCAGGACCTACCTTGGTACCCCGAGGATAAAACGATTGTTTTTCATCAGTTTTTCGATAAAAGGTTCCTCAATATTTTCAATACAGTCAAGTTCTGAGAGGAGGAACCAATTCTGACTGGGAAGGATTGACGCCATGCAGGTCAATAGATAATTACGTTGACTGAAATGAAATGAAGCAAGGCACTCTGTAGATTGTATTGTAGCTATAGGCAGTTTATAAAATAAACAATGAGGTTATGTATTCAAGACTAAAGTGTAAATTCATAAAAAAACAATTTGGATAAAACTTCATTCTCCAAAACCATTTCAAAGGACGCATTGAAATTCCAAGTTTCGTTAATAGGCCCATCAGTTACATAAATTGTATATAAAACGACAAGTATTGCGTAAGAAGAAATTGTGCGACCAATCCGAGTGACGAGTTCCCACAAGCGAATAATTGAAATATGATAATTTCATCCTTCACAGAAGAGGGACAAAATAGGTCTGTTAAAAGGTACGAGAGCTAACGTTGAAGTCAGTACTAATTCCAAATCTGCTCTATTAGTACTTAATAGCTCTGTTGCATTGTATAATCCACTTACTTTCGAAATGAAACGGATCGCTACCTCCGTCCGCCGTGAATCAACTCGTGAGTTTTGGACCGAGATCAATCTAATCTCATCCTTTGTCGCTCGATTTTGCGCTCATCTGAGTAGTTCGTCTGTCAGCCTGAAATAGACAAGTATAGTATTGAAAAGTATACATAGTATAATTATCAGAACTGGGCAATCGGATAATCGCAATCGGAACTCCGAGCTGCGATCGGAATAGTCGCTAATGGGAACTTCACTTTTCTGAATATCGCCCAACCTCAGATGATCATTAGAAATTTCAGACAATTGTAGTAGCTGCAATTCGGTGTGTCATTTGCCATTCGTAGGAATTTTGCGAAAATTCTCCTACTGTTGTCAGTAGATATTGACGGTGTAGTTTGACAACAAATGGAAAAATTTCGCAAATAACTAGAAAGTCTACTTTCACATCTATCTACAATTATTTTATGAAGGCATACCTGCTCGCCACTTCCTTCAGTTTGCAAAGCCTGACTGCGCAAGCTGCACCTCTTCTCGGCCATTCTTGATGTCATCCTCAGATATGTCAGAGAAGTTTTTATGGCCCACTCCGTCCGTTCTTGAACGTTACTTTGTTCCACAAATAACAGCCTTTCCTGTCAATTAAAAGTACAGTAAGTAATAGAGAGAACTGCTTAGTGCAATCAGCAGAGTTTTGTCGTTAACTCAGTTATTACGCCGTGAACCGAGACTTTACGGAAATAACTGTGTTCAAGTTAAGAAATATGAAATGAGACTACAAAGTGATAAAACATATACAAGTACTGGCCCATGTACATGTACATGTATTTCTTGTAATCGTCAATATTACCGTGGAATTTTACTTGAATCACCCCGGTTGCAGTTAAGTTTTGTCCTTTACGAACACGCAATAAAAAGCACAAACTGAATAATTCATTATGCCTCGCATTATTGTAGAAAGAGGATTGACTCGAATTATTGAAGGTTGAGAGAAACCTAGCATCATCTGCAAATATTAGCTCCCAATTTTTTGATGAATTATGTTTGAACTCTGTTTCATTGCTGACATATTTAACACCATCTTTAACACGTGTAATGCTCATTTAATATATAATATTCACCACTTTCTTTTTATTAGGCTAATACTACGTACATTTAAAATCAATTGGGTTCATATAACCAATATTTATAACTTCTCACCAAGCGAAATGAAGTCCGCACAGTGCTTCTGCTTCGAAGTGGAGGCATATGATGGATCCAGTTCACGGTATAGAAACAATTTTGGGTCCAGTAGGTCAGGCAGTTTGGCTCCACGGCCTAAAATCACACACTCAGCTGCAAAACGAAAACAAAGTAATACGTTTATTTTAATATTTCCAAGAGCTGAATGTGTATCTGAATTAATCAATTCATCTTCAATGTCATTATGAATAGTACTACATACTTGTAAGTTGAAACATTATCGAATAATGAGGTTCATTTTGTTAGCATGCCCTTCATGAATATAGAATAATTATCACCGTAAAGTATTAACGATACCTTTTTGAAACGACCTTGATGCAACTGATTATCTGCTTCACAGCTTGTGACCCCAACGGCTTTTTCTTACTGTGATCACTCGTATGGTAATCAACCAGTTGAGAGATGATCGCATCCTGCCATGTCGAGTACTCCTTTGTGGTGTAAAATGTGTCGCCTTTGCTGAAGGTATGAAGTGCGCCGTAATTCTCCTCCAGCTCTGTATCCACCATCTTTTGGACAGGATCTTCCTTTCTCTGAAGATAGATAAGTATCACTGAAAGTTATAGGACTACGATTTTGTCAAATTTTAGTTTTACTTCATGAGATCTAAGCTCCCTCCCTCCCCCCTTTTAACTGATACTGCTCAAAAAGCCCAGGGTACCGTTCCTCACCTTCACTTCCTGCTGACTAGTGGCGCCTTCATTTGGCCATTCCTCCACACCTTCAGTGACATCATCCATTGGAAGATGATGTATCGGATGAGTTGGGTGGCATCTGGTGTAATGGGCGCGAATACGCATTACCTGCCAAAACGCCAAATTGCAAATTTGCTGTCGAATAAGAACATTAAAAAAATTTATCATTGTAATTCTGTCATCAAGTGCAAAATCCCAAAATCTTATGCCACATTACTATATGCTGTCTACATAGAAATGCAATCCAGAGAGTAAGTGAACCTTAATTAGGTCTTATCAGTATTTTTTTTAATGAATTATCGTCAGCAGCTTGCCCTACTAAATTTATTCTACAAGTAACAACTATTTACCAGCGCTCCACATTTGTCACATTCATTGAATGTTTTGGTGGTCGTTGTAAGCTCCGGTTTTTTTGAATGCGGAGGCAGTAAACTGCCGAATCCTCTCATCCGACCATTTGTGTGACCGGAGATGTCGAGAGAGAGAGGTTCTTCGACGACTGCTGTTTCGAACACACTGGGCAGTTGGTGGAATGGCGATTCGTTTGGCGCTCCCCTCCATCTCTTCTTTTCCTTTTTCCTGACTTTCCATGGACTGAAAGATCGTAATAATTGTATTGTAAATCTGCTTGAGGATTTTCATTCAATGTAATGTATGAAAATCATGACTGTTTCACAATCAAGGAAACTGAACCATATGGTACTCCACAATTTCTCAATTGTTAACTGATCATTTAATGATTACCAGTATTTATTTCATACAGGCACTCTTTTCTCGGTTATTAGTGGGCCTTAATAGCCGCTTTAGACTAAATTAGGATAAAACACACATACAATGAAAACAGCTTTGTTTCGAAAAGGTTTTGATTAAACATCGTGTTTATTCTATTGAGGAAATCCCTATGACGAGATGTTGTTGTTGTTGGAGAAAGGAGTTTCGACAACATCACGTTGTTGAGTTTTTTCACATTTGGTAGTGGGATGAAGACATCAAATGTTAACAGAAATTTAATTCATGATAGGGCTTAAATGCAATTTTGTTTATGGAAATGACGTAAATAGCAAAGTTGGTTGCAGAATCGTTAAGTTATAAAAATCGTAATTTCAAAGGTAAAATCTCAAAATAGTAAATTTTACAATAAATTGATAAGGTTGACAGCTATGACAAACACACTGCTTTAATATAATTCACCTTCAAAAAAAGCAGGAACCACAGCTTTTGAAAGCGTGCATCGGACCTTGACCTATATCGAGCAAGAACAATATCTGAAAGTAAAGAACATATTCTGTAAATGATCAAAAATATGTTGGATAGAAATTGTAAAACAAATCACTGAAGTGAATTCGAAGGAAATGAAATGAAATGCAAATTTCAATAAAGTTTACCTTCATTATCCAGTTGTTCGACAGAAATTGTAGCAATGGTTCTCGCACTTCTGAAATTTAAGAAAATATTCAGGTAGTCACACAGGTCTTAAACGTCAGCTATATACTTTACATGAAAATATAAAGCAAAGCCTCCGGACTTCATATGTGATTGGCACAATTATGAAGCACTAGGTCAGATAGCATAGGAATCGAAATTCATAAAATCATACTTATATTCAGCAAGGCTACTCAGTTACTTCCATCTAGAGCTGTCAGTTACAGGTATAGTGAGAAATCAGCTCTCATGTGAGGCCTATGATGCTTTGTAATATCATAGCATTGCATGTATTTGGGCACTAAGCCACCTTGATATCTATATCATGTTCCCACGAAGGCGCGCATTATTCGAAAAATAAGCAATCTGCAAGATTTGGCAAGGCCATAGGGAGAAAATAGTAATACTAAGCCTTGAAGTTGATTATAAACAAGAAGCTCAGTGCTTAATTATGAAGTACATGCATAACTGTCAACGATTTTTTAAATTTACAATGTTTACAATGTTTAATATTTACCATGTTTTGATGATTGAGCAGCTGCATCCGTTGTATACTTGATTTCGCTTGTTGTTGGCGTGTTGGAGCATTGTGCCTCTTCAGCATCTAAGTCAACGTTTTGGAGTTCCGCCGCTGAAAACCCAATTTGACGGAGTAAGATGTGAGCAAATTCCAAAGAATAAATAGCGCAAATCATAATGCATCACGCTAGCAATCAGGATATCTCCTGAAATGTCAAGCCTAATCAAAGTAGAACTCACGAATGTGAAATATATGTTTATAGACGTTTGTCCATCATGACAGAAAGAATAAAGCTATTCAGTGAAAGATGAGTTAAACAGTAACATTATTCATATTTTTTAATCCACGGAATTCTTGAGTTAAACGAAAACTATTGAATTTCGGGAGACTTCAATATTTCGCATTATATGTCGAATTGTAGATAGACGTAAAAGACAATAGAAACGAAAAAATTAGCCAAAGTCGGACAATAGGTATTGTATGGCTTTTGGAAGGCGAAACATCTGAAGATTTCTATCATTTTCTTGCCTGACACAGATCATAGAATTCCTTATCTTCTATACTCTATGTCACACTAAATACCAACGGCGTTACCGCTGGTTTATATAAGGTGGTCATACATTAATGGGAAAGATTTTTCCCGTACAACGGTTTGCCAATCTCGACTATGTGCCTCTAGTAACTGGCAACAAGGACGTATGTTACGCATAATCAGTCCAGTAAGTCAGCATGCAGAGAGAGAAAAATTACTTGTTTGAACAATCATAAGCTGATACTGTAAATAATTGAACCAGAGCAGCATGCATATTTGCAACCACTCATAGCAAAAATTGGCCGAGCACAACTTCATTCAAACAAACTAGGAAACCATGGAACCGAAAGAAAGTTTACCTGAATCCTTCATGTTAAAAAGATCTGTTCTGATCATTTCTGAAAAGGAATGAGGATAAAAGGAAGATTTTTCTAAGCGTTCTTCGAATGTCTCCAAAACTGCACAGAGCACTTCTGTAATCCGATCGGAAATGCGTAACTCCTGATACATTCTAATCTACCTTCTAAAGTATGGGTGGTCAACGGGCGGCCCACGTGATAAACTCGTGTGGCCTGCGGAAATATGAGCAACCGCTTGCCAGAACCAACTGAAAATGCTTGCCTTTTGAAAATTATATAATTTTTTCTGCATAGAGAAATAATTCCTGCAGACTAATATTTTCGACAATTTCCGCAGAGAATAGAATCACCACCGTTGGACATCCCTCTTGCAATCTTGCAAATGTTCTACAATCTGCATTATTCAGGAAATAAAGTGATTATAGTTATGTATATAAATAGGCTTATAAGTAGGAGCACGGACTACAGGTCTATGAATGTACTAATTACATATGAAAATATGAATGTACTAATTTGTCATCATTGTATTTAGAATAAACGATATTCCAATCTGTTTTACATGTATCTATGAAAAGTAGGAGAAGATTTTTACCCACTGTCAGTGGTCATCTCTAAACAGATCAACAATAAGAAAATTGTAAATTTATATGTATTATTATCTTGTATTTCTGTGTTGTAAAAAGTTCAAAAACGTGCGATGATATTTCGACACAAGTTCTTAAATCCTTAAGGAGTCCAAACAAAAATCTTAATAGTTATGAATTCTGAATAAACATTCTAAAAAGGTAAGCAATCGAGAACAATTTCATCGAAAATTCATGGATCAGTGGTATTGCATTGTGGAATTGCAATTGCGAGTTCGTATAAAAGCAAATACATGTACACGGAAATTTAGCTATCTTACCATAAACCGAAAAGAGAGAAGTTAAATCTATTGCTGTAAAACCCGATATATCCAGGGGAGATATGAGATATTGTATGAATTTAGCGATGGGTAGGGCGTGAAAAAAGTGATTTTTGCATGCACGCTTTGACGTATCTAAAAATCCAAAAAAGATTGTAAAAAAATGTAGGCTACATAATTTGGCCTAATGATACTCGCCACCGGACTAGAGATATCTCGGACCTTTGAAGTACAATGTAATCGGATTTTACGATAGCTATCTTAAAAGCAATCATAACTCAGAAAGGGCAATCGCGCCTCTGAACTAAAGTGCGTCAAACACTTTTATACAGTCACATTCTCAGCATAAGGTTATGGAGTAGTGGCGTTTGATACCGTTTCCGTCCGTGACATACAAAGATGCTGCCTTTTTCACTAAGCTGTGGCTCTGTGATATGTCTGGCAACACCCAATACAGTTTCGTTCTCTAAGCCATCGTTCTATTGTCCATGCCACCAGACTGCCTCTGTTGTCCATCACTCCATAAAATGATTCCACGATTGCTTCTGGCCGCCAGAGGCAAGGGCAATATCAATAGCTGTAGCAGCAGCTACATCAGCAGATTGGCATAGTTCACATTCCGTGAAGAAGAGGTAACAAAAAAATGCTCTCCAAAAAATTGAACGATTGTCGAGGCAGCAAAAACGGCGTTGAATCTATTTTCAATGTCAAACAGGGAGCAGCCCCATGACTGCTTCCTTAGGGAAAGGAGGCGACGATCGACCTTAATCGCATCGTTCACAGGGCGAAAAAAGATCTCTAACTACCGCGTCCATCTATGACTGCGACCAAGTACCAAGAAGTGTTCGAAGCTAACATGTGAATATTAAATCGAAGAATATCATGCAGTTGCTTGCAAGTAAATTTTTCAAAAACATGCTATCTACTAAAAATGGACATGCCAACACATGTGTGTGGTTGGAAGCAAAAAATTTAGATCCAAGATTGACCACCTCACGGCGATACACCGTACACGTGCTTCAGTATATATGTATGTAATATACTATGAAGAGAAAATGATAGTATATAATATTATGTATATTTCTGCATTCCACCTATAGACGTAAACAAGAATTTGTGTACAGAATGGCACAACCAGGTAAGTATTTCTGGATATAAACAATAGGCCAACGTAGACTTCTAGATTATCAACGTCGCATTTATTTCCCACACTCAAACTTCCTCATCCCAATAGCTCCGTAATGTACCCGAGATTCCGAGAGTAACTTTAATTAAGAACCAGTCTCTGCGAGTCTGTAGCGGAAGTGATAGCAGTCACTCCACTGCGCTAACTCTTTATTCATAACGCCATGTGAGCGTGGGCGATTTAGGGAAATGTAGAATGCAGAAGAAAGGCAGGAGAAAGAAGCATAAGCGGTAACAGATAAAAGGATGAGATTTACAGAGGCGATCATGAGATAGGCAACACAGTCATTACATAATAGGCAACACGGTCATTACAGCTCTTTTAGCGAAGCGTTTCTTAAGTTGACTATTTTTGCACCACGGAAGAATCATGAAAAATTCTGCTTTAGCCGTTCTGTCAGATTTAAATCAAATTCACATAAGAAATTCTGTAAATAGGACATAGAATGTATTTTCATCATAAATTCTGCCATCCACGTTGTATATTACAACACCTACAGACAATACAGATAGACAAAACCTATTTCTAATCAATAGAACAGCTGATTAAACACATGGTTACTAAAGTATTTATAAATGCCCACAGAGTTTAGTTTTATTTAAATTTATAAGTTTAAACAATTATCAGCTGATGCGATGAAATATTTAATCCAAGCAGCATGCGTACTTTTTGCCACTTGCAGCAATCTATTCGAAGCAAAATTAGTCCACAACAGTGATCACAGGAAGGAATTGATTATATTTATTGGTGAGATCTTGTTAATTGAAGTTTTCATTAAGCATACGGCGATAACTCCAACTCTAATTCTACATTATCGCCAGCATTAGCATGTTTTGTCAAATAGGCCTATTTCTTTGATGGCAACTAAGTGCTTAGTAGAATACATATTTTCTGCACCCCAAAAAACCTGTTGATGCTTTTTTCAGATGAAATGACATCGCTGACTAGTTTAACGATAACACAATCATTACCACAACCCTAGCTAACCCTAATCGCAGTTGTCTGATAGTCCACTTCTTCAATAGCGATAGGATTTCTGATCTCACATTCGAATTCTACGTCCTAAATGCCTTCAGTGTACTGAATTTGGAAGAAATAATGCATAAAACTAGGGTAGGCCAACTCAAACCCCAATATAACCCTAATAGTAGTTGTGGATTACCCCTATTTCCTGAACAAGTATAGAAATTCTGATAGCAAATTCGTTTTCTACGCCCAAAAATACTCTAGGAGCGTATTTATTTTGAAAAATGATGTCAAGCATGTTTTGAAGTAAGATAGGTCACTAAATCCCCCAAGTTGCTGACTAAATGTCATTACCTACACCTACATTTTTTGACTTGATATATTCAAAATATTATTTGAAAAAAATAATAATAGGTATTGAAATCGAAGTATTTCTGCAATGTTTTGGCACAACATTGATGACTATAAGTAGCACTAACTGCCCTGTGACTTTCTTCGGATAACGAGTTCTCTACAGCCCTTCAGATGACATTTTGTGTATGACGGTCTTACCAGATTCTAGTCTATCTGATGACCCCTGTCCAGCAAATTTTGATCAGAAACGAACAATTTTGCATCCACATACCCTCAGGTTGTCATTTCATGTTCATTGGTTATTCCTGATTTCGTGGAAAGTGGATTTTCATGACGTCATTTTCCAAGTGAGGCCCACGTGTCGTTTATTATTGTTATTATTATTCAATTCTAACATAATATCAAGAAATGATACTCCTTTTTGTAATTTAAATAAAACATAAAGACATAATTGACCACAGTAAGTAGTTCCCGGTTTTTGAATTTGAAATGTATTATAAGTTCAATTTTCAAGTAATTTTTTAACTTCGTTTGTAGGTGGAAGACCGTATGAGTCAAAATAGTAATTATCTCCATTTTTATTAGACATACCTGCTGACCAATGTACGCCTTTTTCATCTGACGTATGGAGATTGGTTACGAAATTTACAGTTATTGATGGAACTTTGTTCCGGGAACTGAAGGTTCCTGTTGGCTTATTTTTTAGGAATTGTAATTCGTCTCTCATTAGAACATGAAAATTCTTTATTCCTAATTCATTTGCGATTTTCTTTAGGTCGAAATTTGTCGTAGTTTGCGTTCCATATAATTTAAAAAACTTATTTATGTTGCTCATTTTATAATAAAAAAATTTCTTAAGGGACCCCTAGAAGACAGAAGGGAGGGGGTAGCAGAACTACGTTCATATGATATTGAAGGATATATTCTTGCTGTTTCTTCCCCTATTAAAGAAATATTATTAGTCACATGATATATTTTAAAAACCTGAAAGATGGATAAAATTCATGAATTTGAAATTCTCAACTTTTATGATTTTCGCTGTCCTTGAACGGTCATGATTTAAGGGGGGTAAAAATCGAACCGAAGGTTCTAGGGCTTCGCCCGATTGTAATTCTCAAATTTGAGATTCTTAACTTTTATGATTTTTTCGGTGTCCTGGAACGGTCATGATTTGAGCAAGAAAATGATCATAATCACAAATTTGAGATTCTTAACTTTTATGATTTTCGGTGTCCTGGAACGGTCATGATTTTGGGGGTGAAAATCGAACCGAAGGTTCCAGGGCTTCGCCCGATTGTAATTCTCAAATTTGAGATTTTGAAAAATTTGAAAATTGGGTATTTTTAAAAACGCCCAAATCGGAGCGAAGCTCCTCTGGCTTTAGCCGATTTATGAATTTAGGTCTTCATAACCTGAAAAAAGGTTCAAATTCATGAATTTATGTCGTTTTTAAAAATGTCATTTTTTGAAAAAATGGTACTTTTTGAATGGACTAAATTCATGTATTTAAGTCTTAATAACCTGAAAAAGGGTTCAAATTCATGAATTTATGTCGTTTTTAAAGATACTATTTTTTTGAATTTTATCGTGTCCTGGAACGGTCTTTTCCCCATTACTAATGCATAGATATCTTATTTTTTCATTCTAGGCTGGGCATCAGCTGATTTTCGATGAAACTTTGAACATAAAATTAGAAAATGTAAGTAAACTTTCTGGAATTCCTTTCACAGATGATATTGGGAGCTTAAAATTTTATCATTTATAATTGAGAGCATATCATGAAATGTCAGTGAGTTTCATATGAAAAAAATGAGGATTTGATGTTCTGTAGACATTTGAATCTCAAATGAGTCACAATGACCTCATTGTACGTTCTAGGGTTAACTAAAGAATGTCTGCATAATCACGGTTTACCCGATCCATGGTCAGTTGTCTTTACAAGATGGCTAACCATCCTACTATACTCTCAATTATTAAAAGCTTCATAATTGGAACCTCTGTAGCAGGTAATCACCGCCGTGTTTGTGATGACCTCCATGCACTCTGTATAGCTTTACTTGCAAATACTCAAGCAAATCCAATATGGGTCAATCCTCGTGTCCTTTTAACCCTCTACATTCCTCGTGGACATCAAAGTTCACAGTCATCATCTGTTCCATATTTGTATGTACATTGTATGTAATTGATACATCTGAACCCTTGTTTGACATGCATGCTTGCTGAATGACATTATTTAGATATATATGCAATACAAATCAGTGAAATTCAATCAAAGACATTCATTCTCATCTTGATCGCTTGAATTTCGAATGGTGAACACCGCTGAACACCAAGGTCGCAATGACAGTAGAGTGGAAAGAATTGCCAAGAAAGTGTAGGTAAACATTTTCAATTAACAGTTATTCATTTATCAAATACTGAAACATTTGAAAAGTAATCGTTTATGTTCTCATGAACACACGTATTACCAATTAGGGCACTTTCAAATATTTGATCGTTACTGGGGCTGCCTTGTCATAATAGGAGACGTCAATGTCCAGTTGAGCAGAAATATGCACAAAACAGTCAGCACATCCAGCACCAAAACGAATGAAGGTAGCTATCACATTTCACTGTCTCCTACTTTTGAATGGTACTTTTTGAGGCAAAAATTTGCAGATGTACTATGAAGTTTGTCCAAATTGTCCGATAAAAATATGCAAATTATATAAAAGATATTTTTATCCATCAATATTCCACACTTTGGATTAAAAAATTAGCAAAGATTATTGTACCAAATGCTGTTTATAAATTCTGAATTTGTGGAATGGTTCCAAGAGACGCATGCTTGATACACGTACATGCATATGCAATTGCTACCAGTGATACAAGCGACTAAAATGTCTTTACCGGCCAATCACATTTATATGCACCTTATCTATACAGACCCTATATATATATATACCCTTGGGGCATTCAGAGTTCAGTATATTGTTGAATTTACTTTGTTGCTATATGGCTGCATTTTCAATTAAAATTTGATGCAGTCTCCATTCTCGTTGAGCAAACAACGGCGTAGGTTTCTCGGCTGTCTTGTTTAAGATGGTAAGCTTATAATGAAGTTGCGATAATCATTCAAATAAAGGTGCATATAGCAATTTTTTGAAAACAGACAAAACACTAAATTTTGGCTTTCCCGGAACAGTGTGTCGCATGCTCAGAAACAAATAGATTTCACTATTTAGACGACTATCTAATACCAGGATATCTAATGCTGCAGTCGTTACTTGTTTGAAGGTGTTAACTGCCTTATCGTCAAGAGACATTTTGCTTTCTCACATAAAAATCAGATTAAAAATTGCTGTACCGCAGGCTTTGGCATTGATTGTTGATGCTGGAATACCAAATTGTTGGGAAGAAGAATGAAAAACGAAGTGTAATAACTACAATTAATCTTCTAATCGCAAGCCTTAAATAAAAGTAGGTAGGTAAGTAAGTAAGTACTGCGTTTATTGAAAGTAAATAGCAATCAAATATACAAACACAGAGAAATAGCAAATCAGCAGGCACTTACTTATAAAATGATCACTTTCTGTAACATTCAGGCTTTGACAATAATGGCGACAATAATATACGACAATAATGGAGAAGTCAAATTTCGGCAGCGTTATCAATCATACAACACCAGATAAAAAATGAATTCTGACGTCTATATGAAAAATGCGGTAAACAGAAATGTCCAATACAAGGCATTTTTGGAGGTACATGTTCATGTAAAAGATGATCTGGAGATCTACACTTAGTAAGAAATTTACATGACAAGCTTTTGTGCATGCTATTGAAATCAGGGATGATTGAGCATTTACATTCTTGGCTACAAATTACACGATGAGCGCGTTTTCGAGATTTCTTGATTCTGTGGCATATTTCAGTTGACAGATCACAAAACAAAGGAGTTGCATACATGAAAAGTGAAACGATACAACTGTGGAATACTTCTAGCAACTTTTCTTTAAAAATATATGGTTTTAGAGTGCGTATCACATACAAACGACGAGCTGCAGACAGTAAAATGTTATCAAAATGCTTGTTCCACTTTACGTCATCTGTGAATGTTACACCAAGAATAGAAATTGTGCTAGCGAGCTCAACATCTGTGCAAGCAAATGTGGGAGCATCCTTTTTGCGACGAAAAAACATCTGTTTACATTTCCTTCAGTTCAAAAATAGTTTGTTCACATACGACCACGATGATACAATTGACATATCATCTGGATTCGGCTGATGTTTCGTACAGGATTCAACAAGGGTGAGGTCAGCATACTTGACAAGCTTTCCACTCTGAGATTTTATTGTCAGAGTAACGATAAAGATAGGAAAAAGATATGAACTATGTCTCATTAACACTTGCTATTGCCGGGGAAAGATTGTTCATGACGACGCAAAGGTCAATCATGTTTGTAGAACAAAGATCGGGTGTTCGTTAAATGGATTGATGGGCATTTGGGGCATTTTTATCACAAAGTCGAAACCTTCACTTTTATGCTTTCGTAGTTGCTGTCGCAATCTGAAATTATCAGCTTTTTGTTTCTAACTGCAATCGTTATTGACGAAAACCCTTCGAAATTTCTCTGATCCCTTTAACTTCCGTGAATTTTGAAGAGGCAGTTTCTTTGACTGGCGATTGTTGATTCGAACCTTCAGAGGCCGATGTTTCCCGGATACAGTCTTACCAAGTCTGTTAGTCTCGGTCACTTCGATATCATGCACTCCGATCACATTCCCAACTTCTTTCACCAAGTGCATGTTCAATTGCATACCAAAATATTATCTCAAATGATTAATTTCTAAAACTGAAGGCAGTGTAGCATCTCAGTAAAAAGACAACTTTACCATGTTTAAATCCTAAAACCGATGACACACAGTCTTAAGAAATTAGCTTAATTAAGGCATTTTTGTAGATAATAAATATCACGATAAAAGTGGGCAAGTTATATAGACGGAAAAGACGCTGCACAGTGTAATGTACATGTATCAGAGTTAAAGATAATAGAATGATTGGCACAAAGACAATATACACAAGTTTATACAAGAGTCTACGATATGCCGGCCTAAGCATTATTATTAGCATTAGGTGATGAACTACACGTATTGCTGTTTGACAAAATAAAGCTCTATCGTTTTCCAAGGAACTAGGGTTCTAGTTAGGTTGTTAGTGGAATAAAGTTTTAAGATTGATTGCAATTGTCAATGGAAAAGGAGACCACTTTTTTAGCTTTGACATCAAATCACTGTTTTTTTTTCTTCCGCAGTATATTTCGTCCTGCATGTCTACTAAAATTCAAACTGAAGTCACAACTGCAAGTCGCTTTGGTTGATGTAAAGAGCAAATAACTTTCCGAACGACGCGGTCTTTCCTTGACTGTTTCTGGACTGGTGAATGTGGAATATTTATTGACTATTCTCACCTCATGGACCAGTTGGAAACATGCGAAGGACCATGCTTCGCATCTGTCGTTCTGGTATTCCGATGTTCTGAACTCCTCGTGATAAGTCTTCGCGATAAATATGCGTCTTGCCTATTGCAACTTGCTAATACATTCAACCTCACTTATCCACACTCACTTGCGCTGACAGAATTATGCACTTTCGCTGCCAGTTTACTAATAAAAGGCTCCCGTTGAGACTTCCAATCAGCCCTGTCCATTTACAAGCGGTTTGTTTTCCCGCCTGCGAGACATCAACTCCACTACAAACAAACTGAACTCACGTGTTTCCCCATGGAGTTCTCGTAACTAAGCAGCGGAGTTAATTCAGAATTATCGCTACATATTTCGGATACGAGAAAAAACAATGGTGGTGTCCGTTTTGGTAGTCACAAATATTCATTCTATAAATAGCACTTTGAAATTTGAATTTGATTGCAATGAGCAAGTTACTGAAATTGAGATTGAGATATTATATATCGCATATTGAGATTTTATAGCAAAATGCAAACAACAATTAGATGAATTTCATGCAATATGTGCAATTATGGACGTGCGCAAAATAATTTTTCATCTGATATTGAAAATTTTTGAAGGGAAATTTCTGCACTTTCTGAAACTTATAGGGGTCCATTGGACCTCTAGGTTTTTCTTCTATACGTCTATTGATTCAATTGAAATAAGATAGCACATGGAGAGTCACTTTCAAAAATCATGAATTTCCATGGGCATGAGCGGCTGATATTAAGACTGAGATAGAAAACCTGTATCCGGGTCCACTCGCCCCTCCGCCCACTCATGTCTCTGAGGGTTAATTATTCTATTTCCTATCCACAATATTGCTCGTACTACGATCATCTAAGGACACACCCTTGCAGTCTGTTTCATCCGCAGTCATGAATTATCGTGTAATCAGGTTTTTCAGTCGTCGTCTGTGCGGTTATCTTTTTAATTGAAACATCCAAAGATGACCAGGATTCTAAAAAATTAATATACCCAAAGAAACTTTAGAACGACGACATACTCGTGGAGCATAAAATTCACAATTAATCTAATCTGGTTAAATATCACACTATCAAAAAGAAATATTCACGACTGGTATTACTAAAAATTTGACAGTAGTATGTAATATACATATGTATATAGGCTATGTGACTTAAAGCTCTACATACCAGAGGCATACGAGAGGCATACGAATGAGGATGAAATTGCATCGGGTCTCGTATGTAAAACATACCAACAACTCGTATTTCAGTGTAAAACAGCCAATCACAGATAGTTCGTATCGCTACGTAGTAATCACATACGAAAGTAAGTGAGATTTCGTATGAAAACATACCAGATCCCTTTAAGGATACGAGAATCTC
Organism: Prostheceraeus crozeri; assembly: GCA_907163375.1. Classification (NCBI taxonomy): domain Eukaryota; kingdom Metazoa; phylum Platyhelminthes; order Polycladida; family Euryleptidae; genus Prostheceraeus; species Prostheceraeus crozeri. The sequence continues at coordinate 19,143 of CAJQUW010006769.1, forward strand.
GTATCAGATGTTAGTTTAAAATTGTATGTGATTTTGGTAGACTATATTTTTGTATGTAATTTTCGTATCCAGCAATTTACAGTGTAGTGGTTTGATGTACCTTCTGCCTATTAAGAATGAACAAGTCCGACAATTAACGGAGAAGAAACAATATTTGCTATGTATTTACAAACATTTATTGGATACAGAAAAAGTTCATGCATTCAATGATGAACACCGATATGATGTTTCAAAATCATAATAGGAAGGATGCTCGACAATTTTGTTTCATAATATTGTGACCCGCTCTGCAAATAATACCATATTGAGATAATGGAAGTAGCAGCAAGAGATTTGGATTCTGAAACGGATAAAATTTCATGTTAGCAACCGTAAAACATTATATATGCAGGCGCATTGAAAGCTATCATATACTTGTAGTTAGATGCAACAAGCACGGACGTTTATATTCCTAACTTGACATTAGTTTTAGCATGCTTATCATTTAATGCCTGTGATGTGGCCTGTAGATTGTCCATTAAGTTTGCGACTATAGTTTCGATTCATATTAATGTTGTAATGTTTTTCATACTCTTTCAATTACATAATATGTAAGACCATTCGCTATTCCACATTTGGCTTTCTGCATATTAGTACCCCCGTAACGCCAACAGCGTACTTAAGTCTACTTGAATCTGTTCTACATGCTCGCCTTATTTTCGAACCTAGTCGATATTCGTCGATAACTACTGAAAGAATTTAAATGGCCCCAATTCATGCGAGAATCGGCCATCACCAAGCGGTATCTTTTGTATGTGGCACTTATGTACTCGCATCTATATAAAGAACTCTGTCTACAGCTAACCTCATCATTTTTGTCTTCACTCGGCCTCTTCATTGTCTCTGGTTATTCCTTATGTGCGTCATCCTACGATTGCTGATCGCTCTTTCTTTGCTGCCGCTACTCGAAGAAATAGTGTGACCATGAGCTTTCTTTTTGCGTGTCAATGTCTCTGATCATGTGATTTTGAAGATTAGTTCATTTGATTAATTTTTCTGGGGAGCAAGCAGTTTGAGAAATGAACAGCTTGGGGCCTATGAAAGCTTAGGGTCAGATCAAGGCCTTGTCTGCAACGCCTGGGGATCCTAGTGGTTCCGCGAAGCCTGGAAGGATGTCAAGCACTGATTGAGGAGAAGTATTGATCACTGTTCGGTAAAGAATGAGCAAAGAGGAAGCGTTCCTGCTCTCGTGGAGCGATTGAAGTCCCAGATGCTCGGGGGAGAAATTTTCGACACAACTGTGACTCACAAATTGTAGGACCCGGCGTAGGATCTGGTTAGAAATTCAAGTTTAACCCTAGGACCTCCAGATCACACAGAAGATTCCTTTTGTACCTAGACCTGTGCAGGAAAAGAGCACCGCAAATCAGAAACCCAGAATGCAGCTTGTCGGACAGCATCCATTGACTTCCTCATGGCAATCTTCCTGATGTGGTCACAAGTCCAACGATAGATCGCTTCGATCCGTATTATACCAGGGACTACCAAAATATCTATATAGCTGTATAGATATCTTAGTAGTCCCTGATTATGCTAACCGCCATTTCTATGGGATTCGTTGATTTGAAATCCGATGTCGTAAACTTATTTTCCGAACCGATTAGCATTTCTAAACTGCGATCAGAAAGCTTTACTAATCCTTAAGTGGATGGATTAGTACATTGCCCTGATGAATTTGTCTATGTTCGCAATGTATTAATTAAAGAAACATAGGATGAATTCGTGAATATGAAATTAATGGATTAGGGAGACTGATCGTAGTTTAGTACTTCCTAAATCTGATCTTTACCGAAGTTAATAAAACGAAGATGTTCGTCGCTAATGTTGACTACATGACTCTTCGAGGTATCTGGTCCATAAGCCAATTGTCTGTCGAATATTTGATGATACGGAGACCATCGTTGACATTCGTTTCGTTTTCTCATTCTCAACATCAAATCTAATTCGCCGTAAGTGATAATAGATGCAACAATATTCACTATCAAAAGATTAAATACAATCTTACAGAGGAATATTCGACTAGCCTATGTGCATTTAGCAAATTTCCGGTCATACGGATGAACTTCTCTTTTGACGTTCTATGCCTGTCAATAAGATTACATTAGCATTAACTGAGAAATCTCGTGTGATAATGCAGCAGAAAATGCTTGTAAATTTGTGCTATAGGTTAGATCATGGATTCAATTATTTTTCAATTCAACCTTTCATCGTGAAAGCAACTAAATATACTTACTTTACTCGCGTTTCTTTGGCTTCTTTTTAACCATATATTGTTGTCTTGATTTCAAAATATCTATAGTTGGTTTCAGTGAAGAATGATTTTTCGTGTAAACTTCTTTGAAATATATCCACGGCAATTCTTCTGTTTCGGTTTTGGCAAATCGGAAAAATCGGTTTACAGTTTCTGCATCAATGTAATCACCTTGTCCTTTCAAAGTAGCACTGAAAAATATACACAGTAATGAAGATTTTGAATGATATAGGATGCAACAGAATTTTATTAATCCATTAATTCTGAGGCGCAGGATTTCATGCGTGAGAGGTTGTTCGTGTTTTTTATAGATAACTACTATCTATCGCAACAACGTTATATTTTTGAAGAATGCAGCTACGGAATGACAACTATGACTTGCGCGGAATTTCAAAACTCGCAGAATTACGTAGAATATTTCATTCATCAAAAAATTGAGGTGTTCATCAAGATTTACTACTATTGACAAAAAATAAATTGTGATAAGCTGCCATCAGTGCGCCATCGGCAACTCATGGTCGTCCATTCGCATTAGTCTCAACAAACACTTTAATGTATAGAGCCTCCAATATACGCAATGGCAAAGAAAAATAAAATTGAATAGATGGAAAAGAGTTGCCATTAAAAACATCACAATCCACAAAATGCTTGCACACCAAAGATGACGAAGAGCTATGGTTGACTGTATCACCAACGCGGAAGATGCTCCTTGATGCGTTTCCCAACCGTCTGTCAGTCCGGCTGATGTAACAAGCTCCGCATTCATCGACAGAAGTCACCTAATCCTCAATTGTGTGTACAGAAGTAGTTTGTGCACAGTTTGTTGCTACCAAGGTAGACATCTCCTTTTCCATATTTACCAGTAATGTCACTTCATCTATACGTGTATTGTCTTCTCTGTCATTTATACGTAGTTACGTCATGCTCTAAAGTCATTGGTTCATCTAACCTTGTGTGAATATTTATTATTATGTTCTAGCTAAATTCATTACTTCGGTCGCTATGTGTTTGAAGAGAGGCCACGAAAGCGCGTTGTCACAATTGTTCATGTTCTTTGTTCATAATACTCAGTGTCGTAACTGTAAATCTCGCCCCCCCCCGTAGAAACAAATCACGAGACCCTTTCTTTCAACAAATGCGCGTAGCCAACCTTCGATGCGCCATTACCTCACATTCACGTGTCAAAGAATGGCTAGTGCAGATGAATGTGTGATGTGTGTGTGCGTGCATGTCTCCGGTGTGTACTTATCTATGCGTTTCCGATATCTTCTGGAAGGACAACACTACCGAGTTGTTTTACACTTAGTGGTTTCTTTCATTTCACAAACTGATCACAGCATATTTTTCAGAACAGATTGTGGTGCTGAATGGTAGAGACTGACAAAATCTCTTCCTCCGAAAAACAAATTCAATTGGCTAAGTGTGCTTGTACCTTTAAAGGCGGGCCTAACTATATCGCATTTTAGCGCGGGCCCCCTCCGAACTGGGGCACGGGGGCAGTAGTTACGGCTCTGATAATGCTTCATTGTCAATTTACAATCATCAGTCAACTATAGGTCTACATAGCTTGTCCTTTAATGAAGGAATAACAATAGACTTAATATATCGACAAATAACGTATACAGTATATAGACAGTAGATATAATAGGCCTATAGGCTAGTATATCCTCATCCTATTGTATATTCAAAATTTATGTGGGCACTAGATGCTGAATTTTGAACACAACACGCACCCACGCCAAGAATTTATATTGCTTCGACATGATAGATAACTTTGAAATTGTCGGAACGGATTGACTATGGTTTCATTCGGTCGATTTGCGCTTTTTTCAATCAGATTGTTACCAATTCTCTGATTTGACACATAACTGCATTTCTACACCTTTTCCAAATCAATAAGCTTAATTCTCAAATCATCTGCAGGCATCTAATTTCAATAGAATTCTCATTTCAATAGTGTTGCGATTCTCAGTTCAATAGGATTATTATCTCAGATCATTAACAACAAAGATCAGATCAACAAGATAAGAGACGGAAATCTAGTGAACGGGAGTCATGAACCTCACATCAATAAAAGACATCGCAAATCAACACAATCAGAATTATTGCAGTCATGTCAAGACAACACATTTCTGTCGAAGACAAGCAACGGATCATCGATTGTTATAATCGTCAAGATGATTATTTCGTGCTAGCTGATGCTCTTACAATCAATAGACGAACTGCATATTCAATTAGTAGACGATATCTTAGGGACGGTCCAGGCGCGAGGAGACGCGGAGGTCCAAATCACGTACTTGTTGATGATGAAATGAGAAACACAGTAGTATCTATCGTTCAAGATCACACGGAATACACTGTAGATCAGATAAATCAAGAATTGAGGTTGCGGTTGCCCAGCAAAAGGCACGTATGCAACAATACGATATGCAATATATTGCACGGTCGGTTAATAACATTGAAATTGACTCGTGATCCACCGGCACAACGTAATGAATGCGCCAAGCATCAAAGTAGCTCGAAGAGACATGGCAGATTGGCTTCTCCGAAATGCCAACGTGGAGAAAGTTTACATCGATGAAAGTGGCTTTCGTCTCTGGATAAAGAGAAGCTATGGAAGATCCGTGCGAGGTGAGAGAGCTATTCGAGTTGTCAGTGCTCGTGGAGGTGGCCATATGTCGGTCATTTTCGCCGTGTCTCACGTAAATGGCTTAATTCATCACGAATTTGTTGAGGGTGGATTCAGGAGTAATCTATTCAATGCCTTCCTCGCAACTTCCTCAAGTATGCTCGCGGGTCGCAATGTCTTTTTTATTTTCGATAATGCACCGTCACACAATCATGCACTAGAAGCTGCACTCCAAGTTGGTCACCATGTTATGTTTCAACCTCCTTACTCTCCTTTTCTGAATATATGTGAAGGCTGCTTCTCGATCTGGAAGGCTGCATTCAAACGTTCGATGGCTGAAGTGAGGGATCTGCTTCTAACCCAACAACATGCAAACAGGATGGCAACGATGATGCAAATCGCTGAGCAATCAATCGCTGCTGTGACACTTCCCAAAGTTCAGAATTTGAACTCTCACTTGCTTTCAGTTCTCCCGAAGTGTATTCGTGAAGAAGACATTCTAACATTTTAGATGAATGTAATTTTGAAGTTACAATTTTTGAATAAGATGTCGGATTTTTCTTTGTCTCCACTAATGGGTGACAAAGTATTGCTGAATGACAATAAAACAATGGACCTGAAAGGGCATTAAAATCGTTATTTAAGTCTGTTTCATAAAAATCTTTAGCTTAAGTATATTCAAATAGTTTTACTCAGATCGAGGAAAAGTTTACACTGTGCACAGATAATCCGCTATCTTAGTGATAGCGTCTCAGCGTGATTCTTGCAACAACTCTCATAATAAAAACTTGAATTTGTTAGCATTGGTTCTTTTTGAAGAAATCAAATGTCCGATGCATAGCGACATCAATACACTTCGTTACCAGAAGGAGGTACATGTTCGGTATGTTCACGGAATCAATCAACATTCGGTTGCTATGAGTCCTCTCTCGAAATATGGCCAGTCTAGCATATATTTCCAACCGGGAGTTTATCACAGACTTCTAACAAGTCTGTATAGCATCGCATTATTGAAATGAACAACTGAATTTGAATTTTGATGGAGAGCCTTCCATCGTCTTTTTTTGATTTTCGAATGTGATTATTGAAAAAAAGAATGATTCAATTGATTTGAGATATCTGCGCTTAATGATCTGAGAACTCCGCTTGTTGATCTGAGATGTGTCGTTTGCAATTGATTTGAGATTCCTTCAAATGATTTTAAGTTTACGCTTATTGATCTGGAAAAGGTGACAGAACCCCAGCCATCTCTTGAAAGATCACATGACATGAAAACAGCAATCAATGATGCGCATACTTCTTGTATTCACGCAGTGTGAGACACCATCGGGTTCAATATCAGTGATCCGTCATTCTGAAGAGGGGAGGGAGGATGACGATCTGGACTTGATGAATAAACACAATTTTATCGAAGGATGATAAAAATCATAATTAAGTTTCCATTGACTACAAAGAATCCACTGGCTAACCTATCTGAAGATCTTAACAATTATTTCAATAATGAGAAATCAGTCGATAAACTGCAGAAAAACATTATTTACTTTATGGAAGTTTCATCACAATTCAGCTGATCCTGCTATGTTGAAACAATAATGAGTATACATGTAGTATTCTAGAGGTATCAGGCATCAACTTACGCATAAAGTAGAATTACATCAAACATCATCTTCGCCTTGGTATATTGATTAAGAACCTGGAATTCACAAAGCAATATTAATATTCACAAATAGCAGAATGTACAGAACATGATGAAGTTGACCAAAATATTCTCAAAATGAGAATAAATTACCCTTGCTGTGGTTAAAAATACCACGTTTTTCATTTTCTAGGTATTTTATTTTTCATTTTTTATTGTTTTTTCCAGTATTTTCTATCGCTTGTTTTCAATTGAAGAACCTGTTAAATGCGTCGGCAACCTAAAAAGCTGTTTGGATCACAGAATTAGATTCATCTGCGCGCGCTTTCGGTTTCCTAGAGAGGAAGAATTGTATATAACCTAAATATCGAAATGGCACATCACAGAATTAGACAACTTGCTCCTTCTCGAATGGATAATTTGTGTATCGCTTGCTATTGTAAATGGCAAACAATAAGCTGTCAGCAGAGGAACCAAAGCCAGTGAGAGAGGCGTCCGGTACGTGCTGTGATATCACTTCGCACACACCAAAACACACATCTTGGCTAACATTCGATTCACTGTATGTGATACAGTGATACAGTGAGAAATGTCGAGGAGAGGATGTGAAAACATCAAGTGAACTAATTTTCGTACGCCTGCTACTTTCTTTAATAATGATCGGAAGGGCCAACATTATGGAGAAAACTTGTGCGCAATGATCTGAATTCTTCGAATCTGAAGGAATTGTGACAATCGAAGCACTTTGCTGGAACTCACATTAATCCGCAAGCGACGCAAGACTTTTTCCTATCTGTGTAAGCTATAAGGAATTCCTTTTTTGCCCACCTAATAGGTTCCTCGATGTGCCGTCAATTTCGTATTAATCACACTTAGCAAACCGAAGCAGATAAACAAAATATTTAATTATTATGTGGTTTGGATAGAGTGCGTGAATAGAGCATCTGCAATATCGATGCGACTGCATGCTATTAACATGCTATTCGTACATTTATTGAGTTGCATGTTTACATCATGCTACCTACACTTGAAATTCAATTTCTGGAGAGTGTTCATAGAGTGCATTTACATCAGACAAAAGCAATTTAGTGAAAGGTGATAAAGAGAAATTCATTGATCTCATCTGCTTATTATCCTCTGAGTGTCAGCAAATAGTGGCAGCTTAAGTTAAACAAGGCGTAACATAAGCTGACACTTTTTCTGATACTTAGAGGATAAAAAAACTGATGAGATCGATGCATTTCTCTCTATCAACATTCATTAAATTACTTTTGTCTGAACTCTGTCTGCTGACGCACGAAGCGTAATCATTGAAGGCATTCCATTGTTTGTCCATTCTTTTCTGACTCATGATGGATCAATGAGTGCCTGCAATATACATCACGAGTAAACGCACGCTTAGAATGCGAACTTTCAGCCGTGAATTAGCGACATTTAGTTTATCAATTGTATTAGGTAATCAATAATGTACTATATATCCAGCGAAAAATGTCAGATAAACTTACTTTGATTCCTTTTCACAACAGCTAGGAACAATAAGCGTAAAACAATTTTAGCAAATGCCATCCTACGGTGCTACGGAGTGCATGTGCTACAAACATTCCCATTAACAGCCGCTCTCTAGCAAACCACAGATGAGCAGCAGGATTACTGGTACACTTGTCGTATTGCTCCCGCTATGAATAAATATGAAGGTCGATGAACATCGATGCTCATCGATTACTAGAGTCTTAGTGTTGTAATTTAAAGACACAACGTATTAGATATAAAAAACCTTTTATAAGCGAGACCATGCAACCATGCTTAAAAACTGAAATAAACAAGGAAAACTGAAAAGAAATAACGCAGCAATCTGTTGGAAGTCACCTCCATCCGTGCGTGATGCGGCTCGTCTGATCTCACCGTCGGTGAAACACTCCATGGCGAGGCTTTCTAAATGGATAGTTGCTAAGCCTTCGATGAGTTAGTCATCCTCGCTCGGGAGTTTCGTGTCCTGCTCCGTTTTTTTGATAAGTCTACAAATCTACACTAACCATCGAACTTGTCGTATGTGCAACTGCGCTCGTTTTAACGCTTGAGGTTGCCAGATAGTCGTCTGTGGTTCCGGTAGCGACACAACGGATCCAGGACACTTTTTCTGCATCGCCGAGGCCGCCACCTTTTCTACCATCCTCAAATGTGACAATTTGATCCACGGTTCACAGCACCGCCCTGGCTATGTCACATCGAAACTGCTCCCGGGGTCAACCGCTATTATCGACGTTGAATTCAATTCACTGCAACAAACTACACTGCTGAGAAGTGTGTGACAGCTCGTCAGCGTCGAAATGCGATGGGTGGGCGGTTCGGGTCTCCAGCAAAACTGCGGATTTCGCTTTCCTCCAAATCAAATCTAGATTTTTGCTTGGGGTGCTGTCGTTCTCTACACGATCAAGCTTCTCGGTGGTAGATGGACCGAACGACATGGAGAGCAGCATGACAAAGTGATAAACTGGGTTTTCAAGAAACACTCAGGATTCCCAATGACACCACAGTGCCACCAAGCTGCATTCTATAAGCCCAACTTTGAATGACTTCCGTGGTTAACATTCCATTTTTCTGTCATTTTTCATGCAACTGCCTCACTAGTTGGAAATTAATTCAGATACAGCTTTCCAATTTGTATCAGAAACCTCATATTACTTCGGGAGAACCAAAAGTCGTCTTACACATTTATTGAAAAATAAAGACTAGCAAGGATAACTGACAATGTCATTCAGTAATATACTGTTTAGCAGAATTAATGACGCTTTGGCAATGTTGCAGCATCAAATCTGCTTGGTCATGAAGGACAGTTTCAGAAATATCACGAAGTATCTGCAACGAGGCCTATTCCACTTCCTCAGAACTGCTAAACGTTATCTCACGCAATGAGGATTTCAGCCAGAGGAACAGAAAGGGATCACACAAATTGAGTTCAGGACTCTACGTTCTCTACCAAATGGCTGTCACACCTCGCTTCTCCAATAACTCTTTGGCAGGGTAGAGCGGTCTGAGGACGGGAATTGTCCATTTTGAGACCAAGGTTGCTGAGTCGCACAGGCGTGGATCAGAGATTCACAGGGTTCGTCGAAGGTCTCCAGTTCTGCTCAGGCAATTGACCATAGCATCAGCATTGACACTGACACGTTAGGGAAGTGCTGTCCAGAGAAACGTTTGTTTTGAGTGAAATGTCATCATGGATTTCCGACATCTCATTAAGTTCTGTCGCACAACTTGTCTTCTTGACTCTTCTTTGCCCAACCAGGTCTTGTTGTCGGTTTTTTTCCGTGAACAGGTACCCGCGTTTCGTCCAGGACAGCATGGAAATGTCATGTGGAATGAGGTCATCCGGCACCCAAGCGGAGCAAACCAACGTTTTTCGAGTTTCTTCTCTAAGAATTCAAAGGAGCATGCTTCGGCTGCAGTTGAGTAGCTCAGAAATATCACGAGGAGAAAGGTAAGGGCCATCCTTGATAAAGTCGGCAACTTGGTTGGAGAGGTCTTCCGTTCTTGTTGATCTCGGAAGACCAGAGCGTGGAGCATCGACAAAGTCCGGCCTTTGTCCATCGTTGAAATCCTTCATCCATCTTTGAGCTGTACGATGTAGCAGGATCTCTCCAGGCCTCGGTCAACTCGAAATGGACGTCTGTAGCAGACTTTCAAAGCTTTTGACACTTGACAGGTAATGGTATAAAACCGAGAATGCGTTTGATCACACTCATCATATCCTAACCATAGCATGAAAGACAAAAGAAGCTGTGCATGCGCCATTATTTCACTCGTTGCACCACGTTAGCGATCATGAGTATTATTCAAGTTTCAGTCGACAGATGCAACGCCAGATGAAAGTTTATCAATTCAATGATATGCTATTACGCCAAATTTGCATGTGACATGAACAGCAGCTAGAAGAGTGTCATTTTATTCTCTTAAATATCATGACGACAAGACTTATGGTTCACCCAAAATATGCAGCAGAAAACTGCATGTGGCAATCGTGTCTAGCGCTACATAAGCATCATCGCAAAAATGTGCAATTAGCAAGCCTACGATCATCCGGAGCCACTAGAAATAAACTTTTAGAAGCTAGGAATACGTTATTATAGCAAAAATTTATTAGTTTGCGCAGATAGATATCGAATATCATTATCTAAAGATTTCTAGAAAGACAAATAAAACTGCATGTACTCATAGGCGGTCACTTTTCAAGGTTATGCGTGATGAATTGCTCAGAGTTATTCAAATGAATGAATGTGATATAGACTCACTGGAGGTACCTTCCTTCATTCGCAGCACAGTGAGAGCAGATAATGAGCAAATAACGCTCCTGACTATCCATGTCTTTCATTGTAGTGAGTTTGACAGAGTACATACCAAGGATGTGGAGTCGGAGTGGGAGTCGGAGTCCTATCAAAATGATAGGACTCCGCATCCCTGGCACATACATGGACTGCAATCAGCATTATTATGGAATTTTGTGGTACGATGTATATTGCCACAGTAGAAGTCCATGATTAGTAGAAGCATGCTATTAACGACAGATGCTCACACGTTAAAACATCTTTTCAGGCTACCGATCCATGAAATAGTTTGTTCACTTGAATGCTTAATATGAATGTGCGTAATATCTGATTAAATATCAACTTTCAAAACCCTTGTCTCTAATTATGAGTGAATAGCAACGTGCTGCAAATATTGAATTGCTTTGAAAACTGGCACTACGAACACGATGTTCTTCTTTTGAACGCGAACGCAAGCATGGCACGAACACGATCAGGTTTGCTCCTTTAGTGTGAATAAATGCGAATTGGCAGTTTAATTGAAAATTTCGTGCATATGCTGAAGATATTTCTTATGCAAAAAATATTTAGATAAATTGAGTCATCCTTACACGATAATTGGCCTCCAAATGTCGTCCAATATGTATCCAAAGTTCCTTATCATAGTTTACAATGTAATAGAAATTGGCATTAGGATTTACAATGAGCCAATCATCGGCCGTGAGCTGGTTGGGTAGACGTATAGAGCCTTCCTCTGAAAGACAAAAATCACAAAGTTAACATGTTGTAGATGCAGATGATTTTCAAATTATGAAGAAGGCATATATATTATTTATATTTGAATTTTGGGTGCATCTATTCTTCCCCCCCCTCCACAATTTTCAGTCTTTCCAAAATCATCAAATTTCGCCAAAGTCAGTCACATTGGGTTTAGAATAGACTTGATCTGTCACTGAGTAACACAACAACACGACTGAGAAGTCTTACATAACCCCTGCGATGAAGGATTGATACCTTGGATACTCATTTAGAACACAAGGTACAGCTTGGTTTTATTTACTTTCGTTTAATTCTTACTAGGACACTTTGTACATAGGAAACTTAGTGATTGTTATCATTTTGTAAATATTGTGAAAAATAAATTAAATGCATCGGTAAAAAAAGAAAATCTTTCAAATGATAACATCTTTTGGGCAAAAAAGGTACAGCTGTCATCATGAACTTCGTGTGATTGTAGTCTACACACAAATGACCAGAAGTTGTCTAATTCTGAGGCTGTAAATGTTCTGCAAGTCACATAAGAGGAGATTTATACTCTCAACGCTATGCGACTCTAGTGAGACTGCCCGTAGTAGCAAGAGAAGATCGTTGACGCTGCCACACTTTGAGATGTCAACTACAGAAATGTGGGAGGGGGAAGAAGAGAAATGCCGAATTTTGTATGGACAACAAGCAGAGATTATTTAGTGGGGCGATATATTCGTCAGTCACATGACGGGATATACAGCGGACTGAGCATGGACATAAATTGTCCTGAAGGATAAGTGAGGATGGATTCGCAAGATTGAAACAATGGAATAAGGAAATGACACAAAGACATACTACTGATGACCACGCAATAAGTAACAAGAAACTGAAAATATGCTGATAATGAGAAGTCAACTGCGTACAATGTCTCCGAAGTGCATAGATTCACTCAAGATGTCATCCTATTCACCATTAGGGTATGCGAATATTAATTGGCTCATACAGGCATGCATGCACATCAACTCTCTCAAGGTCTTCTCTAAGGGTTCCAAACAAAAAAATCAATGTACGGAACAGGGTTGGGTGAATAAGGAGGATGTTGCCCAATGCCAGCACCGCAGCCCACAGAATTAGATTGTTCCTAGTTTCTTAGAAGTGAAGACTAATTAAAAATGATAGCATATGCAGGAATTTAGCAAGTGGGCAAAAAGGAATTCCTAATACCTTACAGAGATAGGAAAAACAGTCGTGCGTCGCTTGCGGGTTGCTGTAAATTCCATCAAAGTACTGCGATTGCCACGATTCCTTCAGAGTTGAAGAATTCAGATCATTGCGCACGAGCTTTCTCGCTATCTTCCTAAAAAATTCTCAGTCCTTCCGATCATTTTTAAAGAAGATGGCAGGCGTGCGAAAATTGGTTCACCTGATGATTTGACCACCCTCTTCTCATCCTTCCTCACTGAATGCACTATGCACTTTAATGTAGGCCTATGCACTGTGCAATGAGGAACGCTGCGAAATCATCATATGCAGACGGTGAAATCATCAGGTGAACTAATTTTCGTACGCCTGCTATTTTCTTTAATAATGATCGGAAGGACCAACATCATGGAGAAAACTTGTGCGCAGTGATCTGAATATCTCAAATCTGAAGGGATCGTGGCAATCGAAGCACTTTGATGGAACTGACAGCAATCCGCAAGCAACGCACGATTTTTTCCTATCTCTGTAAAGTATTAGGAATTCATTTTTGCCAACTTACTGAGTTCCAGCATGTGCCATCGTTTTGAATTAGTCTTCACTTCTAGTAAACTCAAAAAGTTAAACGATTCAATTTTGTGGATCTACCGCTTATCTGAACCGCCGATGTCCTTCGTGGACTTAAGATTTTCGCAAGCTGCGTTCTTCGCAGACATTTTGAAGTCCAGCAGGGATGGGCGACCTTATCCTTGTCCCATGCCCCGTTTAGGGCCTCAAGTTTCAGTATACTTATTTTAAGGTTAAGCGATACACTAGGTGACATGTCACGCTCGATTACGCGTAATTCACGCGTAATTACACATGACCTTAAACATCCGTAGTTACGCGTGAACCACGCTCAACTATACAACTGTGATTACGCGTGAACCACGCTCAAATTCATAATTGTATCTTCACACACTTAATCATCAAAAACAAATGAATCACTATGTTTTTGAACTACTATCAATATAGATTTCATTTCCAATCATAATGTCATGCGCAAAGATTCATGAAAGGGGCGGAAAGTAGTCCAAATCACATATAACTTGCGCCATATTCCAAAACATATCGCAGGTTCAATACACTGTATTTTCCTAAGTACGTCCACGTCTTGTACTCTTTCCTAAATTATGCATGCTCCTATATAATACTAATTAGCCCACCTGATTTAGTGTCATTGCAATAACAAGTAATTTTGCTCTTGTAACCCTAACCATTGTGGGGGGGGCAGTCTCCTCAGGCATGTTGTTGTGGTCCTCGCAAAGCTAAATCAGACGACCTATCCTTTCGTGACTTTTGATTTCAGCGCATTTAAAGCTTTCACAACGAATCGCTGGAATTGGACCCCTAGAAGGTCAAATTCATAAGTCATTTTGAAAGGTATACTTTTTTTGAACGTCTGAATTTTACCACTTTTTGCAAGCATTTTGTACAACTTCTAACAAAAGCGATAATTTTCAATATGAGTAGTTTTTATGCATAATGGTCTCTGAATCATGTCATGACTATCTATCATTACACTCGAATATGATATTGGAAATTCAAGTGTCATGTCAATACTACTTGTCAAAAAGTTCAGTAGTATTGGCAACTTTGAGGACTGGCAGTCGCTGCTGTGTCCATTTCAAATCATCTGAATATCTTTAGTATCTGAAAGTCGTCAGATTCAGTTACAGTTACATTTGAAGTTACGCAGAGCTAATACATTGGAATTAATACTTTTAACAGAAAATCATCCACATTTCATATACCGTGTATTTTAGTTAATGGTCCTTGCACAAATGAATCTTGTCGATCTCTCTTTGTGCTCATGAGTGACTTCTCAGCACATTCAGCCAGCTGTACTTCATTGACAGCAAACATAAAAATCGTTAAAGGTGATATGTCCAACATTCAACATTGTAAAAAATCTGTCAAAATTGGCCATTATACATTTTGAAGTGCTACTTTTGTCACAAAGATGAATGAAGCAGTGAAAATGAATAGCCTACCACCATTAGAAAGGTTACATACGAAATATGCAGTGCCGTGAATTCCGTGACATGCGAGGCAATAAGCACGCTTTAGAAGTTAAGGAGGGACCGTATCGGTCCCGAGATATGGATGCGGTTGAGAGCCCATCTGCGGAACGGGATAATAATTAGCTATAGGGACAACTAGCAGGATGAAGAAATAATTGATTGATAGGAATTTAATAAGTATGGCTACTGAATAGATATTTATCATTTTATCAAACTATTTCGCATGTAAAACTGCTTCCTCCGACTGCATGACTTACTGCTCATATTTATTTGCAAATAATTTGACTATAAAATAGTCTCAATTGTGCGTTCCAATCGTGCCAGTCAAGAAATTATAATTTTCAATAAGAAAACATGTGAGTATGATATCGAATCAAGCACAGGACAACGAAGTAAATTTGTTTTTGCTTCAATAATTTTTGGCCAATGGAAAATTTAGTTTAAGTAAAAACAAATTTTTGTCGACTTGCTTCGAGTACTCACGTCTTCCATAAGGAGAATATTCGAAGCAAGTCATATTTTTTCTTTGAGCTACGCGCGAATTTTTCTGTGAAGTAAAATATTTTGCAAATAACTTTCATTACAGTCAAACCAAAGTTTTGAAAAACAATGAATGTCATCTGTACATAATTATTCATGTTTTCCAGTACTATTTCGTAATCATCTTGTTCATATTGCACAGCTAATTGTAAACAACATTCGAGTTTCATGGAATTTCAAGTGCTTGAAATTATTTTTTGAAATCGGGGTAATATTGACATGCATGATACATGTTTCTTATTTTCATCATACAGCTATCTATTGCAATTTGCTAATGCGAATTTGGACCAGATTTGATGACAGTGAATGTGGAATGATTTGAAATGAAGGCCTACAGTAAACTAAATAAGGAGGCAATTGAATAGAAATTGATTCATATGCATAATTTTGGTTAAGAGTTTTATTAGTTAGTTTAACTAGGGCCTACCTGCAGGTATATCATGCGAATTGGTCAACCCTTCTACCAGTATTTTATTCGTAAACAAAAAGTGTGCATATCACCCCCTCTTACTCTATGTGGCAATTTCTCAATTACAAAAAATTCCGAGCTCATCGACTTTGGTAAGAGAAAAAGTGATATCGCTGATTTATCACATCACTCCTTTCCTTTGGAAAGACATCTTTGTCTGAAAATATTATTCAGGCATTCGAAGTTTTTCATTGATGTGTGGGTCTCTAGAATGGCTTGTAACGTTTGATGTACGACACGACTGGAAGGCACGAGGTGCTTGATGCGATCAGTTTTAAAATCCATCATGTTTCATAAACCAGTCTCGAATAGAGGAGATCTCTTGACAAGGATGACAACAAAACTTTGGCTTCAAATCAATTATTTTGATATTACAACACTTCACAGAGTCGAATTTATCACGAATATTTCTGCTAGCCAACAAATCATAAACAATAAATGATAAATCGATTAAATTACGATTGCATAGTTTACTTAATGAAATAGATAGGCTACAGTTATTTTGAAAATCAAGCGACAATAGTTTTGACTATAATACAACATTTCAAAGAACCGAATGCTTTACGCAATTTCAAAAACATACGTAGGTATATAAATTTGTTTAGAGACCAGCTTATCATATCCATTTACTACCTTAAAAGTTGAAAAATGGTACTTCAATTATTTGAAGTATTTCAGACTATACATGTAGTACTGTAAAGTCCACGATAATACAGTGTTATCCAAAAACCACGGTCGGTAATTCTAATAGGCGTATCTATATACGTGTTCTATGCACGTAGTTTCTTAAAAATCTAATTTTGTCATCCAGTCAGATCAGAATACTGCTCATTCAATAATCGATAGTTTCTCAATAGAAGAATGGTAAAAATTGCATCTTGCTCTGTGATGCAAGCTACAGTTAATTGTGAAAGTTTGTAATTTGTTGACATAGGAAATAAAATGCAAAAGCAACAGGACTTTGATAGGATCTGAAATCTGACAAGGAGACTAACCTATATGTTTAAGTTATGGGGATCTTTATTCTGAATCCGTCTGATAGGTTAATCATTTGAATGAAATTATAATCACCCAAGTAGCCTTTTTTATTAATTTAGTAGCCTGAATTAATCAAATTATTTTCTCAATAACATTCACATATATATTGATATAATAATAATGTACAATAAATTTGACTTTTTTCGCAAGAAATACCGACAGAAATGATTGAGATCCATGAGCCATGACAGTGCGTACAACTGCAACAGTTTTGATCAGTAGCTTTATCATCAAATCAAATTCATTTCTTATTGAAATCGGGTGAAAAGTAAAGGTACTCAAAACTAAATGAAGTTTAGTCAGTGACAGGTGTCATAAGATCGCAATTTTGCAAGCATTGAAAATATAATGGTGTTGCCTCGTTCGCTTTTAATTGAGTTTACATCTGAAGAGATTAGAAGGAACATTCTCAGTAAAGCCGGCAGACTCAGGCAATATGAGAGATTCAAACGTATCTTCCTGAATCCAGATTTACCCGTGGTAACCCGTATGGAAAATCAAAGACTTCGAGGTGTGCTTCGACAGAAACGAGATGAAAGACCGGATGCAAGTGTAATTTTGACGAATGGACGACTCTTGGTAAATGACACTGAAATTGATAGAATTTATGTGAGAAATCAAATTTTTCTAAACCGGTTTTAGCTGGTAAAGCATGTATGAAACGTTTGCTATTTTTTAATGCACGATCTATCTTACCCAAGATAGATGAATTGAATGTTCTTGCGAGTGCAATAAAACCGGATATGTTTGTGAGTCGTGGTTAGCTCCTTACATCTCATCAAACCTTTTGGACATGCCTAACTTTCAGTTTTTTAGAAATGATCGTGTTGACCGACGTGGGGGTGGTACATGCATCTGGTCTGTAAAATGTTTGCTTTGCATTGAGTATCTTCCAAATACCTTGAAGTCTGGTTGCATTGAGGCATCATGGATAATTTCTCATAAATTCATGAATGTTTACTGCTGTGTTTACATTCCTCCGGGTTTGTCTTCCGATAATAAGCATCTGAGCCTACAATATTTTGTTGATGTAGTAGATGAGATACTTTTATCATTCATTAACTACAGTCTGCTTGTAATGGGTAACTTTAATGACTTTCCCTGTGACATTTTTGAGCAGCAACTTGATATGAGCAATGTAGTAAATTGTCCAACACGTGGGTCGTCTTATTTAGATAAGTGCTTTGTGACAAATGAATTTTTGAATAAGTACACAGTATCTATTGATATGGTTCCTCCTTTGGCTTCGTCAGACCATGATAGTGTCTTAGTCTTATTGTCATATTGTGATAACAGTGTCTGTTGTAATCCTTTCAATAAGATTGTAAAAGTCCCTGACTTCCGCATGAGCAATATACTTTGTTTCCTTGACAAACTTTCTAATTGTGATTTTTCCGCTATTCGTCACTCTAAAGATGTAAATGAAATGTGTGACCTATTTTATCGCAAACTTGACTATGCCGTCTCTACTTCAATTCCATCCGATTTCGTCACTTTTACTACCAAGGACAAGTCATGGGTAACTCCTATTCTGAAAGTGATTATCAACAAGCGTTGGCAAGCATTTAGAGACCGTGATATGCCTCGATACAATCATTACAAGATGAAAGCAAAAATAGAAATTGAAAAAGCAAAACGATTATGGGCAGAAAAGGCATCTACTTCGGCGAAAAAGTTGTGGGATGTTGTGCGCGAGGTTGGTGGTAATCGTCACTCTGGCTCAATTGCTTTTCTTGATGGTGAAGATTGTAAAACAAAGCTAGATGAAGTTGCTCACCTTTTTCATACTTTCTTTTCAAAGGTGTCTCCAAATCCCACGACGTTCAATAACTTCGGTTCTGTGAAGACAGTTGATCGGTCTGATATATTTGACACTTCAGTTTCATGTCACACGGTGTTTGATCTTCTTCGCCGGATTAAGACCACAAAGTCATCGGGATCTGATAATATACATCCTAAACTTTTAAAGGCTGGAGCGCTTGAATTGTCGGAACCACTGGCCTGCATTTTTGAATCCTCTTTAAGAGAAAGTTGTGTCCCAAGCAAGTGGAAACTGTCTAATGTGACACTTGTCCCAAAATGTAAGAATCCTACTATGCATGACCTTCGCCCGATATCTCTACTTGCAATCCCTAGCAAATTGTTGGAAACTGTTGCACTATCCAAAGAAAAGGAAAGACTGTTAAGCACGTATGGTGAATATCAATTTGCATACCGAACACATGGATCTACGACGTCGGCACTAGTTGCAATTCATGACAAGATAACTCAAATTCTTGGATTCCATGGCTGTATTGGTGTTTCTGTGACCACCATCGATCTATCGAAGGCTTTCGATAAGTTACCACATGAATATCTGATTCAACATTTGAAAGGAAAGACTGATGTGTTTTTGAATTGGTTGAGAGACTATTTATCACAACGAACCTTCAGAATTTGATATGGTGACAAATACAGCAGCACAATGAGAGTCCTATCCGGTGTGCCTCAGGGTTCTATCATCGGTCCTTACCTCTTCGCATCGTACATGAGTTCCCTCCTCCCGACATCGAGTAACATTTGTTACGTGAAATATGCTGACGACATTATAGTTATTCAGCCCCTGCATTCCGATAACTACGATCCCTTCACTGACATTGAGTTGCCACATATCAAACTTTGGCTACAAAAATGTGGTTTATTGCTTAATGAGAAAAAGACCAAGAGACTATTTATTATGAAGAAGCACTACAACATCGACACCTCCGTTCTGAATTGTGACCACAGTGTTAAGATTCTTGGTGTATTTTTTTCTTGTGACTTAAAGTGGAACAACCATATTAACTACATTGTGAAATTGTGCTCATCCCGTCTTCATCTTCTGCGTAAGCTGAAAAGACTTCTCAGTAAGAAAGACTTAATAACCGTTTACAAGTCATTGGTGGTTTCAGTGTTGGTGTATGCGTCATCTGTGTTTGTAGGTCTTAATGCCCAACTCTCTGGACATCTAGAGCAGGTGCAAAAGAGGGCACACAAGATTATCTGTGGGATAGCTTGCCGTTGCGATTTGCTTCCCTCCATTAAATGCATGCGCCTGGAGCAAGCAAAGAACTTATTGCTTAAGGCTGAGCAATGCTCAAGTCACCCGTTGTATGGACTTGTACCGAATCGCCTTACAAGAACTGGGTTGTTGAGTCAACCAATTGCAACAACGGCACGTCGATCTGAATCGTTCTTCCCATTTGTGTGCAAGTTACTTAACTTTGATTAGTTTCTGTGTATATATATAATTCTGTGCCTCCGATTTACTTATTCATTACTTTTCGTATTCTGTAAAGATTTGCCATGTTTTCGATTTTCATTATCAAGAATATATACGCTTCTTACTTACTTACTTACTTACTTGTCAGAATCGGATAGCTACATGCTTTTCAAACTCAAATTTAGTTCGTTTGCAATTTGATTACATTATCAAATCCATGGAGTAAAGTGCGCGCGCGCAGATAAATCCATAGAGTAGGGATAAATCTAATTCTATGGTGCGTGCAGATGAATCTAATGGCGGCTGACGTCACCCTTACGTCACGAGGAAGAAGGCAAGCGAGGCTTTGATTTGTTGCCAAATCAAGTTGGGAAAGTCTGTATGCGCCGTGCGGGAGTCAGTTTTGTGTGTGCATTTCACAAACAGTGGAGCGCTGGCAACAACTTGACTCGTTCGAGCAAGCAGATTGAAATTCTCATCGTAATTAGATGATGACGTCACATTCTTTCTGTTCGGTATGGAGAGAGAAGGAAGATAATAAGTGTGTCATGCGCGGATGCTTTCTGCATCAAAGCTCGTAAGAGAAGAGATATTTAGCTTTGCATTAACTGCCAGTTCAAAAAGCGAAAGTTTACTGAGATGCCAAGCCACAATTTAAAGTACTTAACGTAGCCTTTCACAAGACAGATCGAGTTTTTTTGAAATTGTGCATCTTCATCACCGAAAAATCGCGTCAGATGTTCTTTTAGAAGCAATTTTTTGGTGACGCTTATTGGTACGGCATCTCTTTGTACATTCAACGAATCGAATTTACATTCAATTAATCTGCTAAGCTTGTGCTTTGTCTGGCTTGATAACTAAGATTAACAGAATTATTTTCACATGAATTAATGAAGTTTAAAATCTTGGGAAACATTTTTCTCATCGTATCTCCGCAAATAGCGATCGCTCATCCTGATTCATCGTAAATGAAATATTTCTGCAATTATGAATAAAGACGGAATTACAAAATTAAATCTGTCAGTGTCAGACATGAGACGTGTTAAGCCCCTATCATGTATGTAATTGCATTTATATTATACAATCACCCGACTTCTGTCAATTACTCATGAAATGTAATTGACTACAATAACAAATTACTCAGTTTTTCTTCAATTACATTTTAATTACTTTGTAATTACTTAAGACGATTGTCAGCATTAAACCATGCGTTTCCCCACCACTTCTTCTTCAAGGCGGATTTTCTTAGACTGATTACAATTGCTCCCCGGAGAAGCAAACGTCGCTTGTTGCATTGTTATTAAATTAGCACCTTCTTATTCTCCCCAAAGTGTTTTCACCTTGCATCTCTCAGCGATTCAAACTGACGACACAGGATTAGGGGCGTTCGAGATCTCGGGATTACAGTGCCGAGATCTCGACTAGATTCGAGACTAGATTTCTTTGATACACATATAACAAATGAAAAATTCTGTAACATTTGAATTGCTTGTTGGGGCATTTGGTCACCTGTTAACACCGAACGTAATCCCATACCCACTTTTTAAGTACCATCTGAAAGGTAATTCAAAGGAAAGGAATTGTCAAGCTAACTTGCTTTATTTGAAAACAAAAAGTCGTTCGACTTCGTCACGAAGCTATTCATTCATGAAGACAACATAGTGAGGAAGACAGAAATTAATTGAATTTTTTGTTACACATGAACAATACAAGTTAACAACGGAATATTCATCATTTATATTCAGTATGAAGGAATCCGTAAAACCGATCTTCGTTTTCTGCACTATATTTGTGAGATCTTTCGACCACTGCACGCGGCCATCGTCAGACAACTGAATGAGATACAGCTTATTGAAAACAGTTAACACAAATAGACATCACTTCAAAGATCAATCCAACAGAATAACAAAGATGCGAAATTATAAAAGAATGGCTGAAAAATCGCTTTTCTCTGATAACAGGACAAAGCACGTTTTAAGTGATGTCTGGAAGTTTTAACTCTGACTGATAGTTTTCTTTTCTTTTTGGATTTTTGTGCCTTATCTTATGCTTACTTGTGTCCTTTGTTAGTAGTATTTTTCAGCCATTCTTTTATAATTTCGCATCTTTGTTATTCTGTTGGATTGATCTTTGAAGTGATGTCTATTTGTGTTAACTGTTTTCAATAAGCTGTATCTCATTCAGTTGTCTGACGATGGCCGCGTGCAGTGGTCGAAAGATCTCACAAATATAGTGCAGAAAACGAAGATCGGTTTTACGGATTCCTTCATACTGAATATAAATGATGAATATTCCGTTGTTTCAAACTATACGAATCGCATTTGGAGGGAGATGCGTCGCTATTCTAAAGAAAATTCTGGATGAAGAGAAACAGCAATTGAGAAGCATGTTTTGTGTGGACTTTTTTCGTGATTGTCTTACTTTGGAGTTACTTCCTCGATCTTTGTGGTTTACTTTGCCCGGCCGTTTCAACATGATCACGCTCTTTATCGAAGTATCAGTCGCGGTTTGCTACACAGGGAGATTCGGAGGCTAAAGAGGAGTTCTGAACGTGCAATGTCGGATGCTGCTCTCCGTAAGAAGTGCCTTTTCATTTTGTTGGAGGATGCTGTTCTTCGTGAACGAGTCTCAAGCTTTCTCTCTGATTCCTTGGAACGATGGGGAATTGAGTTTTCAGAACATTTCAAAGGAAGACTCAACCGCTTGAAATCCCTTTATGGTTTTCTTGATGAGGAGATTGGTGTGACTGTCGATCGGAGACAATGTGTTCATAATCTGAGCTCCACTACACTTGACTCAGATGAGCTGGCAGTCCTGGAACGAGGGCTGAACTTCTCTGTTACTGTCTCGAAAATACCTCATTCGGACTTTATAGCTTCCTTGGAGACAGCTATACATGGGTGTAGTGAAGAGGACAAGTCTTACGTTCGGAAGCGGGCATCCGCAGTTCTTCGAAACACACGGAATCCGAAGTCGAACTTGAGCATGGGTGAAAGGAATGCTCTCAAGCGACTGAGAAGAATGGATGACGTAATAATCTTGCCGGCGGACAAAGGTAATGCCACTGTGGTTTTGGACAAGGATGCATACATGGAAAAGTTAAGGGAGCTCGTTGATTATGGTCCCTATGAGAAGTGCTCAAGAGATCCCGGTCAGAGAATGAGAAAAGAACTGCACCGTTTCCTGAATGGCATCGTTAGAGACCAAAGGATGACCAGAGAAGAAATGCTACGTCTTTGTCCGACTTACTTTCAAATGCCACATTTATTTGGTTTGACAAAAGTCCATAAGCAAGGGGTACCCTTGCGTCCAATAGTATCCATGAGTGGGAGTTTATGGTCATCTCTATCAAGGGTGTTGGCGAACATCATGAAGCCATATGTGATTGACACTGAATCCTTCGTTTTGAACTCGTACGATTTCATTGAGAAGATGAAGCGACATCACCCGACGGATGGTTGTTTGGTATCCCTAGACGTTGAGTCGCTTTTTACGAACGTCCCTTTGGAGGAGACAATTCGTGTGTTTGACACTCTTTTACGACGTGATGTTTCGTTGGTGGCAAGATCTCGTTGGACTGTGGAAGAAATTGTAGCTTTGTCTAGAATGGCCTTGACTTCCAGTTATTTCAAGTTTGATGGTGAGATTTATAGCCAGAAAGATGGAGTGGCCATGGGAAGCAGCTTAGGTCCAATTGCGGCCAATATTTTTATGTCTCATTTTGAGAGGTTGGCAATGGATTGTGCTTTGTCTCGTGGAATCCCGCAGCCAGCTTTATGGTTGAGATATGTGGATGACATTATCCTACTGTGGCCTCATTCTGATGATGATTTGGAGTCCTTGGTGTCCTTCCTTAACTGTTTTCGTCCATCGATCCGTTTTATCAAGGAAGTGGAGACTGACAATCAGCTGTCCTTCTTGGATGTCAATATCTCTCGTGGCGAAGCAAGTTTCGCCTTCTCTGTGTTCAGGAAGGCTACCCATACTGATCGGTACCTGCATCGGGATTCGTCTCATCCGCGAAGCGTCTTTAAAGGTGTAGTTCGATCACTTTCAAGCAGGGCGCATTTGGTTTGTTCCCCGGAGTCTCGGGAGGAGGAGAAGAGACATGTAGTGAGTGCTCTCACCAGCAATGGTTATGGTGCAGCTGAGACGGAGAGATGGTGGCGTTGTGGCTCATCGTCTCCAGAAAGTGGTGTCCGCGATCAAGCGATATCTTCAAGGGTGAAGTATCCTCTGCCTTACGTTCAGGGGATATCGGAAAAACTACAATCAATCCTTCGAGTTGTTGATGTGAGTGTGAGCATCAAGCCTGTCTCCACTCTTCGGTCTTTGTTGGTCAGGAAGAGACCGGAGCCAGCTAAGATTCTTGGCGCGGTCTACAAGATTCCCTGTGGCGTTGACAATTGTGAGTGGTCTTATGTGGGTGAAACACAGCGACCTGTTGAGGAGAGGAGAAAGGAGCACGAACGAGCGATACGCGAGATGGACGTGATGAGATCGGAGGTTGCCCATCACGCAGTTGAGTGTGGACATACAATCGACACCAAGAACATCGAAGTCATCGACAAAGAAGTAAGCTGGAAGAGAAGAATTGTGAAGGAGGCGTTTTGGTCCCATCGCTTTTCCTCTGATAACAGGACAAAGCACGTTTTAAGTGATGTCTGGAAGTTTTAACTCTGACTGATAGTTTTCTTTTCTTTTTGGATTTTTGTGCCTTATCTTATGCTTACTTGTGTCCTTTGTTAGTAGTATTTTTCAGCCATTCTTTTATAATTTCGCATCTTTGTTATTCTGTTGGATTGATCTTTGAAGTGATGTCTATTTGTGTTAACTGTTTTCAATAAGCTGTATCTCATTCAGTTGTCTGACGATGGCCGCGTGCAGTGGTCGAAAGATCTCACAAATATAGTGCAGAAAACGAAGATCGGTTTTACGGATTCCTTCATACTGAATATAAATACAAGTTAACTTGGCATTCCCTTACTTTTGAAGTATTTTTAGTAAGCCGCGGCATATTTTCACAATCATCTGAAAGATAATGAATGAAATGTTCTTGAAGGAGCACGTTGGATGACTTTGTGTTCGAACTGCCTTTTAAATGACCGTAGCTGAGTCATCCATGAATAGCTGCGTTGAACATAGCCTAGATGTTGAACAGTTAATCCTAGTAAATAAATATTTCAGCTCGGCGTTGCCTTTAAGCATTTCCATTGGAAGGCTTATTGATCTTACATATTATTTATTCTAGCAACCATGATCATTGATCATCATTTTCTGACATAAATTGATTTTTATATATTTGATTTTTTTCGAAAGCTTACATTATAGAAAATGACCATCGGTGGCGACTGAAATGCCACGCGTTTGTCACATGACATTTTAAGAACTTTTCTAAATTCTTTTACTGATCATCCACAGTGAGCATTTACTTTTGGGAACATATTTGTTGTTGCTGGAAACTATCTGCGAAGCAGTGGATTGGTAATTTGTTTCATGGAAAATGTTTAAGAAATGAAAGTTTCTGTTGCTTGAAACTTGTTTCTAGCCTGGTCTAGGTTTTATGAATATCAGAATTCTTGACCATGCTAAAATATACCGTGTAATTGTGAGCGAATTTAATGACATTTCCGATTTTTATATCTTTGCAATGATTTGATTTTCAATACACTGATCAAACTCATTAAATATCAGAACTGCTAAAAATACATGTTAAACAAAGTCTATACATGACGTTTTAAATCGACTTCAATGAAGGATTGGACGCCCTGGATGCACTGACAAGGAGTTTTGCGCTCTATTATCATTCGGCTTCTCATTTCAAAAAATGAAAGGCTTCGTCCCCGAAACAAAATTGGTTGACTTCCGCGCACGTGAGCCAACTTAGAAATATATCGAACCATTTGTTTCTTTTGAGCTCATTGATACGAATAACCATTTTAGCTCAACCACATCGATAACAGGCTCTGCGATAATGTGCTTTGAACTTAAACTAAGTTGTTATTTATAATCATGACGTGTATATGAAGACACGTCATTATAGCCTTAACAAAACATAGTGCGAGTGCCATCTCAGATCATACTGTCCTACGTCATTCTCATCGTTCTTTTTCTATAGACGACTGTGATGTGGATATCATCGATCACCTCAGCAACCCTATTCATACTAGCGTGGCTGAAGCGAATTACATCAGGATCCATTGTCCATCCATGAATAGGAAACACGAACTGATGAGAAGTCATTTTTGATATTTAAACCATCGCTTGCCAATGCCAGTTTGTCCATGAATAAGTCCGCGGCGGACGAAACGTCGGGCGGTTTACACATTGTAATTTTACTTATCTTAAAAATTAGAAACAACGCCATTACAAGGGAGTGTTTTCAATTTTCAATTTCAATGGCAACAAAAAAGAATTTCCTCCCGTAAAAGACTATCAACGATGAATTGACAAAGACGTATGCGAAAGCTGTTCAATATAATTTATTATCGCTTTTGCCTTTGTCTTTTAAATCAGTTAATCACAACACGGATTCAATTATTATAATTCACTTCATATCTAGCTCAAATTTCATATCATCCCACAAGCTTGTTCAGAAAGCTTATGGAATGTCCCCTTCATGTACATTTCATCTAGCACTCCAGCTGCCATTGGTTAGTTTGTCCAATTCCAATCTTTGCTGACGGGCCTAGATATAAGAGAAGTAATCGATCACCGACACACTGTAAACCGGTCTGAAAAACCGGATATTTTTCTATTACATATAACTAGGTTAAGGAAATTTGATTCCACTTTTAAAGTAGCTCGAGCGAGGAAGTCACAAGTTCAATTGTCGTATGTCTAAACTGCCTACTCTAAACTGTATAGCAACTTGATTACTTGATTATGAGACCATATTAAATTATATTGAACTTACTTTCGTAAACCACTTCAATCTTTGAAGTGCCATACACGCCGGTTTTCCATTGAATTGGTATCGGCCAAGTATAACTGAAAGAGGAATTGTGAAATTTTTACCTAGAATCCGTAACAGCTTACAATTGGTTATTTTCTGCTGACAATTAAAACGAATTGATTAGTATCTCAGATCTTCAATATTTCTTACCATATTAATCAGAGTTACTTCAATTTCCTTGTGAAAGTAGCATTATGACGTTAAGTCATCCTCATGGACTCATGAACGGAAAACAAATAACTCTGTGCGGAATCAGAGCGCTTTACTGTACACTGTCTTTACTGCTACTGTTAGAATGTCAATTCAAAAAATGTTTTTGAAATGTTTTGCATCAAAAGCGTCAGTATTTTACAGAAATTATGTTCCTGAGATGTAAAAAGATACTTGGTCAATTTTTAAAGAGGCAAATATTTGCAAATTACTCCCCTGTTTATATACTAGCGATTAAGTACATGAGATTCTAAAATTTAAGTAGCATGAAACTTATTAGATATCAAAAAGAATAAAAATGTACTGATAAATTCTAAATTAAACGGAAATTAAGTTGATTATCATGGAAATTTCATAAACCACATGAAAATTTAAGTTTTTCATAGTAAAAAATTGAAAAATTAATCTATTTCCTGGCTCAATTTTCGTGTTTGTTGACTTAACAAATTTAACTGATAGCTTTTTTCACAATCCAAGTGGTTTGTTATGTTCAGATTCTAAGACGCCTGTCTAAATTATTGTCTAGCAACATGCAATGTCGATGGAAATTGAGACATTTGTTTCTGCTTGGTTCACTTGCATGTAGTTGCTCTATAACGATTTCTGTGCAGCAGATTTTTCATTTTACATATTACATAATTCAGTCGACAGTATATATCTTTTCAATTTTCCACGATGTAAGCAAAAATATTGCTCTCCCTCAATTTAGACGATTTTTTTAATTTTTTAAAAAAAATAAAAAAATCGTCTAAATTGAGGGAGAGATCTATTTTTGCTTACATCGTGGAAAATTGAATAATGAACCTCCCGTATAAGACAACAAAAAATCTGAGTATAGATCTTTGACTGAATTTTCCTCCATAATAAATGAAAATATTCACACCACTTGATGATTCACGCTCTTTATCTAACTACTTTGCATGTTCAAAGCAATGTTCGTCAGAAATCAGACTTGAATTTACATTACAATCAACGGGAAAATGGCTTTCTGGTCCCTTCGCCTTCGGTCTGGCAATAAGATGGTATTAACACAATAGCATGGAAGTATTGACAAGGAGACAGGTTCCTATCAAAATGCCGTCTTCAGAGACTTTCAGATCATGCATGTCAGAAGAGTGTTAACTTTCACTGTCATCAAGTGCATATGTACTTGCCTCAGATTATAACTTGATATTCTAAGAAGAATTATTTGATATCACATCAAAACTTACTTGTACATGTTTGGATGTTGTATCTTCGCTTGCATTTGCTTAATCGTGTGTGCGAATAATTCTTGTTTGTATTCTATTGTATTTTTTCTACGATTCAGTTTTATTGACACAACGGGATAACCGGATTGCATGATCCACGGGGTTAGAATTCTGCTCATGTTTAATTTTGTTCCATCAGCATTAGCAGCCTGAATCTGAAATGTAAAGATTAATAATGAAAGTAGTTTAACACGCATCATGGAAAAGTGCATACGAAAATTTTTCTTTTTATTGCAACATAAAAGACGACAGTACGACGGAGCGGATAGCTACACAGGTCAGTACAAAGCAAGAATGAGTAGATTTCTAAAATCTCGTTTATTGCAATAGCACCATTGTTGTGTTCTTGCGACAGTATGACTGAGTTTCATGAATTAATGAATAGGTTGACTTCAAAAACAAAAAAGTCAATCCCTAAGTTTCTTCAGAAAGCTATCAGCATGGGTGGATTGTGCTATGAATCTTGAGGGAATTTAACCCTGTGACGTCAACATTAAAATACATCGCATTTTTTCAACCTGGGGGAAAAATGACCCCATGGTAGAAATTTGTGCTTTTATTGCTTTTAGATGCGATAGTCATTAAATCAATCATATTTTTAAGAATTTAGATGCATTTAGATGCAGTAAGAAATTGATATTTGATAATACAAGCCTATTTTTCGCATGCTCTCACTCAAGTGAAAATAAAAACACCAGATTTCCAAAAAATTCAAATTTCATAATGAATTTAAGAGAATCATCGCAATTTCACAAACAAATTTGCATGATTTAGACACATTCATTGCACAAAAGTAGTCCATGATCTTTACAACAAGAACGCTTGCAACGGAAACACTGTGTGCTCACCTTTTTGTCAATCGAGCGGGGACAGAAAAAGCATCTCCGTCTTTGAGTCAACATTCCCGTTGCTGGAGGATTTGAAGTTTCATTTTGAAGCTGACAACCCAGTGATCGCATGGCAACAGTTACTTGTGACTGTAGAGCTTGAGGATTTTGAATACGTTTGTTGATTTGCCTTTCAACTAAGGCGAATCCCAGTTCTTTCAGATAAAGTCGTCGTTTATAAGATTTGCCTTTGTTCCAATCTGGAAATTTCATGTAGCACGTAATATAATCTGCAATTGCTCCACAGTCTATCATGTTGAAAAAGAATACCATTGGCCAGCGCTTTATTTTTCGTTTACTAGTATAAAGCCTTGCCAAATGATCCAGATTGTCTACGCCAGATTTGGTTTTGTTGTAATGTTGGATAATAACAGGTTTATATTTGTCTTCATCGATAGACTCATCATGGTGCATAGAAAACAATATGGCGGACCTTCCTTTCTTTGGAACATAACTAACGAGGGTAAGTTGACGATCAAATCCAAAAATAGATGGAATACTCTGGCCTGCTGCGATTGCTTTGCATCTCTCGGGATATCAGCACGGTTTTTTCTTATTGTTCCAACAATTGTAGTGCGCATGGCAAGCAAATCATGAGCTAAATCAACCGATGTAAAATAATTATCCATTGTTAGATTTCTTCCTGTCTTTATCCAGAGCTGTACTAATCGTTTCACAAGATCTTTTACATTTGACCCAACTGGTGCATTGGGTTGCCTACCAAGATAGACTTCATCTTTCAGAGGAAATAACGTTTCGCTATCACAAGCCCAGAATACCTTTATGCCGTATTTTCCAGGATTCGAAGGCAAGTACTGCCGGAAACTGCACCGCCCTCGTGTCGCTATCAATTGCTCGTCGACTGTTATGTCACTGCCTGGCTTATAAACGGGTTGTAGATTGGCCAAAAACATTACCCAGAAGTCACGGATAGGCGCCAATTTGTCTTGTGAAATACTCCATATTCGCCCATTTTTGCTTCGTAGCTGATGTGGTATGTTGACTCGTTGATGTAAAGGCGGAGGGTGATCGTTATCAGAGTCTTCGCTGTCATCGGAGGAGTCATTGGATTCGTCATTGGAATCAGTCACTTGATTGTCGTTATCGTTGACATCACTGGTATCAGTTGATTCATCCTCAGTCAATTCAATATCAGAAACATCAGATCCACTTTCGCGATCCATTATTTGTCGCGCTACGTCTTTCGTTGTGTACATTTTACGAGCCATTGTAAATTACAAAGCGCGTGCATCAGACATTTGATTTATATCCATCAGCGGACACAAGCGTGGATTACTACTCAGCGCCCCGAGAATGCTTCATTCTTTTCGGGCTACATTCTTTTGGTGACATTGTTAGCATATGACGCAAATCACAATTGACCTCTCTATGCAACGATAGCTGTGCAAACACAGTCAGTGCAAACTGCTGATAATCCTATCTGTATGGGCCTACGTTGGAATGAATAATGCATCGAACGCTAACACTTCTGTTATCTTGCACAACAGTACTTACGGCAGTGACTTCTATGGCAAGATATCCAACTATCAGCTAACAAATCAATTCAATAGATCGGTTATTCCAGATATCTATTGCCTCTGTCATGCAATTTCATGCAGAACACAGACAACCGAGTTGACCCCAGGTTGACAAAATACGTTGTATCATCTGAAACCTCAGACTGTACCTTTCCTTTTCAATCAAATGTATACAGAGCAAACTTTTTGTGTTGAATTTGTTGCAGGGAAAGCTATTTATCAGGCAGGCCATAAGAGAGGTATTATTTGACATCATGATCTACTATTGAAGTTTCGTGGGATCAATTTGACCCCAGGTTGACGGAAGAGGGTTAATCAACCATACATAACTTGAAAACATTTACCTCTTCTTTCATCAATCAGAAAGCGTATCCAAAAGTCCAAGTAGTTAGGTTTCAATGTCTTCATGCACGTGAATGCTTATCTATATATGGGTGTTATTGCTGTACATGGTCAGTTAGTGATGTATCGAGCATTGTTAATCTAATCAACATATTCCAGTGCTTACAATACGTAGATATAATATCACGGGGCCTACAATTTCTGAAAATATTTGTACCTGAACATCGCGTTCATGGAAGTACTGTATAGAGGCATAGAAGCAGTGTGTGGGAACTCTGTAGGATTCCCATAGAGATCTTATATGGTGTGGGATTGTAGTGGCAATGAAATATCTCACCCAACGATAACTATGAAAACGACACATGATGCATATGTAATTGCAACCAATGCAAATTCTGTGCAGAAATGGTCTATAGCCTTCACAGGGTCATAAAATGAAAAAGCATCGAAAAGATGCATGAAAAAATGGAACTGCAGTTGCATCCAACTACTGCCGCTCGAAGCAACGGCATTGTCATAGTAATCCGACACTATGCCAATAGAGGAGTATAACGTACATGGACATTGAAAACCATATTATAGCACTTTGGACATGCGTTATCATGACAACGGTAACAAAACGATGGCGACTTCCAGTGGTTGACGATGGGAAAATGCATTTAGTTTAACAGTGTGCCTTGCAAAATACCTGTATTTCACGGTTATTATAATTTCTCTTTATACATAAAAGGATAAAATAACTTACAATAAATCGCCATATGGCAAGAATCTACACCTGAACTGCATGTTCAACTGCGCGTAGCCGACCAGATGAAATTGACATCGACAAGCACTAAACAACGCGAAAAGTCGGATGGGGGTGTTATTATTGCTGCAAACTACGATTATATGAAATACAATGCTTCTGCTATACTGCTACTGCTACATAGTACGGGTATGTACTATAAGGTCGCAGGAATATGAAAAATCGGTCAGGATGGGAGGTACTTGCTTCGAAGTATTTTAATCCTTAAACATCTTAACCAAGACGAGAAGGATTCTACACGAAATAGAAAATTCTATATGAGAAACAGGGATGCAGATCAAATTAGTTGTCAAGTTTTGTTCGTATTGTGGATAAGATTAGCATCTACGTAGAGTTGTATCATCATTCTTGGACAAATTCAGTTCTATGAGCAAAACATGTCATTTATCCTCAGGAGCATGCGATGTTGAAGATAGTCCGCTTGCAGAATTGTTTTAGACATCATTTGCTAGGTCGCACATTTTCATGATATACATGCATGATTTTAATTCAAATAAAGTCTTCTTTCCAGCATCAGTCAAAGGCTTTGGGTTTCAATTATCGGCGTGTAGACATTTTCGATAGCTATGATGCAACATAGACATCTCACCGCGGACAATGATATGCGACTGGAACTCGTCAACTTCATTCCAGCATCAATCAAAAGAAACCCGTTGTCAATTATCAATCAGTGGTCGGCGGATAATGCAGTTTTCAATGAATTGTCCTCTTCAAATTATAATTTGAAAATATCTTACTTCTGATTTCATTGTGATTCTGTAAACATGTCATTTTACGTACTTCATGCTTTTGTCATCACATAGCCTGTCATATGTCTATTATAACCTGTTCTAAACGTGTTTTTCATTAATTGGAACTATAAGTTTCTGATATTACACAATTTCGTGGTAATGCATACAATAGAAAAAAGTCAACATCAAATTCATTACCTAAGCACTGACGTTTACGATTTCGAGTATCAACAGTGGATTGTGAATTGCTCCACTTTCCTCAATGCATCTCAAAACTGCTAAACCCTGTTCCTTAATATACATCTTGACTTCTTCGTTTCTTGCAATGGATTTCTGCACTACACCATTCCCGTCATTGGATCTCTGCACTACACCATTCCTCTCAATGGATCTCTCCACTACATAATCCCCTCATTGGATCTCTGCAGTACACCATTCCTTTCAGTGGATCTCTGCACTACACCATTTCCCTCATTGGAATTCTGCACTACACCATTCCTCGCAGTGGATCTCTGCACTACACCATTCCCCTCAATGGATCTCTCTACTTCACACTTCATTGCAGTAGATCTGTCTGCTTCTATTTTCTCCTCAGTGGATATCCGTTATCATGAGATGAAGTGCAACCGTGAAGACCAGAGCTCAAGTAATTCACAAGACTCAACCTTCAATAGATAAAAAAAGTAGGTGCCAAATGATGACCCCACAAGTGTTGGCAAGAGAAAAAGACAAATTAAATAAAATCAAAGCTTTAACGAAAAGCGGTAATTAAGGAAGATAACATAATCAGTACGAGGCATGCGAGATAGAGCTATTTCATGCAGAGACTGTGTTGTAGCCTCATAATTTCAGGCAATTCATACCTGCTTTGACGAAGTGTTCAGAAACTGAAGAAAAACACAGACAGTCATGAACAATTAAATTTCTCAACTAATTTCGCGATTTTTTGTTTTAATGTCACTATCAAGAATATGGCAGAATATAAAAAAGCCGTAAATTAACAAAAGAAATCTGCAAAAAGTCGATTATACAGTACTATCATAGACTAGGTGTGAATCCGGGTCCTCGTCCTAGCCGCAATTCGGCAATAAAACACTTTTGACTTTTGACTTATAGATATTTATATGTCACTTTCAAGTAAAATTTGCAGTGACATATGACTGGAACGCTTGGAACATTTCCACTCCCTTCAAGTCCAACACTTGAAACTTAACCACTCGATAAATAGTCTTTACTTTTACAAAAACAAATCATATTGTGATAATTTCAGAGAAGGATATACAAACCTTTGAAAATTCATTGAATAGATCTTGATGAGTCACACTCCCGTACATGTTTTTCTTAATGAAATACTGAAATAAAAGAAGACTGTGGTTACATGATTTTCTGGCTAATTGGTTTCAAATTTATTTTAGAGTATTTTCTTCTGATATTGCAATGACATTTAATCTACATGCAGAGACGGACACAGTTGACATTGACGAATAGGATGGAAAATACATATTTATGCGCTAGCGCAAATATGACACTGCTGTGTAATTTCGCTTGTCGGCATCCAAGAACTTGCTTGTTTTTCACAATGAAGACATTATCCTATAAGGTTTCGAAATAAAGGGGTAACTGGTTACCCCAACCAGTTTTTCAGACATTGATGTTCGGAAATCATGTTATTGGTCTTAAATATTATTACTGTCAACTATATAATAACAGGTGTTCGGCATCTTGAATTTTTTAATAACTTTTATCGATAGTTTTTAATTTTGAGATGTTTTCATCAGTAGCTATTATCACTTTTGCTCGTGCTATTAGAGAAATTTACCTGTACATTTCATAATCATTGATTAGTCTAATGGAATTACTTTTGAGTGTCAAAACCTTGGGTATAATCATTAATTAAAAATTGTCAAAAATTGAAGTCGTCTTTGCTAGCTACGTCGATCACCGTCCACAGAATGTTAACTGAAAAGTAGGTGCCGATTTGCGGAGATTACATTGTGACATTCGGCCAGATAGTAGATAGCAGGGCTTCGGAGTCGGAGTCCCGGAATCCTATCATTTTTGCTGGAGTCGGAGTCGGAGTAACTAGACCCGAAATACGAGTATAATACAAACAAATTATTTATCCTCGTGCATAGCTGTAACTGTCTTGATGTCAACTTTCTCCGTCAAACAAAAGTACAGAGACAGCAGTGCATGCAAGGCTAGTAGTAGTTGAGGGAATGAACCGTGATAGTTAAGAAAGGATTGTCTTTTCACTCGGTGATCTAGTAGAAAAGAAAAGCCTTCCTAGCCTCGATCACACCTATACGCACCAAAGGTCACATCAGAGACAAAAATGAAATACTAGTTTGTTTGAGAACATTACCTCTTACCCTCACGTTAATCGTGTGTGATGTCTCCTCCAAAGCGCATATTAAAATCGAAAGTGTACTAATTTTTTTGGAGAAGGATGGGGGATTTCTTGCCTGGTAGAGACTGGAGAAAAACCGTGCGAAACACACATCAACAAGATGGGAGGAGCCGAGTCGCATGCATCCAACCTAAAGCGACATTTGATGGACTTTCATCGAAAATGATTAATATTGTGATAGATTCAGGTAAGCCTATAATGATCTATGATGTAGGTTACCAGTTTTTTCAAAAAAAACTAGGCTATATAACTTGCCACCCGGAGTCGGAGTCCTATCAAAAGCCGGAGGCCTATCAACCCCCGGAGTTGGATTCGGAGTCCTATCAAAATGATAGGACTCCGCATCCCTGGTAGATAGTAATCTTGTACATTTCGAGCACCCTTCGGGTAATTGGTATCCCTAAATCAAAAGTAAAAGAAAGACATATGTGCAAGCTCTATAAACCAATTTTGAAAACTGCTACAACAACTGTTGCGTTTTGAAGATGGACAAAGTATGCTAATACTTGGTAGCAAAGAAGCAGAAATCTTGAAATCATCTAAGTTAGACGAATATAATTACATTGCATTTATATTAAATGTCACGTAAATTTGATGGCGGTATCCTTATTGATGTAACAAAAGTTAACATCAGTAAATCAAAGAAATCCGGATTTTTTCTGGTCAGAAAGTAAAAATAATCTTTTCGATGCTATATTTGAAATAAATAAAAGTAGCAATGAAGTTTTCAACGTTTCACTCATATTCTACTGAGCACTTTTATGATACATCCGATTAAAAATATATTCAGCAATTTATGATTAGCAACAAAATTAAAATAGCGTGCATAGATTCTAAATCACTTAAGGCTCGTAGAAATAAAAGTAAGCACCATCATATGAGGAGCTCAGGTTGAGTTTGAGTTTTAGCTAGCCA
Organism: Prostheceraeus crozeri; assembly: GCA_907163375.1. Lineage (NCBI taxonomy): Eukaryota > Metazoa > Platyhelminthes > Polycladida > Euryleptidae > Prostheceraeus > Prostheceraeus crozeri. The sequence goes on from CAJQUW010006769.1 coordinate 55,340, forward strand.
TTTAGGGATCGCTTTTGCCTCTGAATTTGAGGCATTCCCTAGGTCTTGAGATAATATGCAGATGATTTTCACACAACGGTCGAAAATCACTTAGCTGCACTATGTTGTCTGAATGTAGCATCATCCGATATAGTACAAAACTGATGTAGAAAGTGATCTGCACATGATCTCAAGATCTATAAAGTGCTTCATGCAAAGGACATCTCTAAATGATCAGAAAGATTCTGTCCAACCTAAGCTCCCCATGTGATTTCTGTAATGGTGCTTGTTTTTAATTGTTATGAACTTTGATTGCTTTAAGTTCTACATAATTCATTTTTAAATTCTATAGTGCATTTATAATCGCATGTATCTTGATGATGCTCAATAGAAAATGATAAACAAGACGAAGTTGTCTTTATGTGTACCTTACTTAAGGATTCAAAATCGAACAGTATCGATATCACAAACTATTATCAAATCGATTCAATTTATGTATATTTTACGACAATATTTAGGCCGATGCACTGCCAAATGAAATTCAATTCATGTAATCAGCAAGCTTTCCGTTAAGGGTTCCTTGAGTGTATTAGTTGCGTAGCCTTTGGAAAGAATGAGCAGCCTATCTGTGATACCGATACCTCAACATACCGGTAATCAGTTTTAGCTCAAGTAATAGGCACACATCATTAATGCTCTTCTAAAGTCTAAATGGGGAACGATGTTAATCATAGCTCGCGGTTTGACTACATTGTAGTTTATATTTCACCTGGATGACTGATACAAACAATAGGTCAAAGTTGGATCTAATGTTCAGACACGTTCATATTTACACTGTGTGTCTGCTGTTTATAAACAAATACGACAATACTTGCCCGCATAGCTTTACGAAATGTTTCAGCTCCCATGATCTGTTCAGCCATCTTTATGATCATTCCTCCCTGGAAACAGAACGGGAAATTTCATTAAAACAAGGCTATCGGCAAAACACAGTTGCTGTACAAGCGAAACAATTTTATTCATGACAATTCGGAAGATTGAGAAATATTTTATCAGTCTGCACACGATCATTTGATTTCAATTAAGAGAAATCCATTGAGAATACTAACCACTAAAACTCTTTGACAAAGAAATAAGTTCCGCGGTTAAGAGAAATATTGTAGCTGATCGGTGATTTCTTAATTATGCATCCGTTTGCTTTCATGCACATTATATATGCACATGTACATGTACATCACAACTTATTTCAACTTATCCTGACATTGACGTAGTGAACAGCTGAAAAGCATAGTTGAAAATCAATGGATTGATAACTTGAAATGGGATGAGCATTTCCAGCCTGCTAACAAGCTGTGGCTATGGTGCCTATGTCATAATAATTGGCGTTTATTTGAATGAAATGCCTCAATATCAGGAACCGTGAGACTACTCATGCAAATGAAGTACAAGAAAAATTAGTACAAAATCAAGCTAAAAACAAAATTGCAAGATTTGGAAATAAATTCATTGCAATGAAAGTATCCGTAATTACTTGAATTAGAGTTCTGCGGAAGAGCCACGGTTTGTGAGCTTAGACATGCAGACAATGAAGTTGTCTTTGGTTAGATGTTCTACAAAGGGATTTCAAAGAGCTTGGAATTGGGTAGTGCATACGCGGTGACAGATGGTGGAGCTTGGATGTGATGGGTCATCAACCGGAGACTGAAACAGCTTAAATCCTGCATTAACCGTCTTTGACACAATGGAACGAGCGACAGGCAGCTGCAACCATAGAATTAGACCGGTCGTCTCTTCTTCTGTTTGAGTAGAAAGGAAGCATTGGAACATTTAGCGCTAATGACATGGCACAATCTGCTGACATAAAACCATATCACCGGATCAACCGGATAACACAGCAAAGAGGCACAGAAGATGTCAAGTTCTACAGAGAAGCTTATTACCTTTTTTTCGTGCGCCTGCTAACTTTTTTAATAATGATCGGAAGTGCCAACATTATCGAGAAAACTTATACGCAATTATCTGAATTTTTCGAATCTGAAGGAGTCGTGGCTATCGGAGCATTTTGAAGAAATTCACAGCAATCCGCAAGCGACGCACGACTATTTTTCTTATCTCTGTAAGACATTGAAAATTTCTATTTGCCCACTTATTAAGTTCCTGCATGTGTCATCGTTTTGAATCAGTTTGCACTTCTAGCAAAGTAACACGATTTATCAATCTAATTCTGTGGCTACAACTGCTTCTTCCACATTACATTGTATTTCCCTTCGATAACGCGTTTGAGCTTACTCGGAGGTCATCGAATATCGTTGGTGGATGGTTGCAAACAAGGAGAGTAATACTCAAGCATTAGTTTATATACAGGAAAAATACGCGCTCCCTTTAGTTTTTCGAAAGATAAAAACAATTTTTACGAAAAGTTTACGTATCCGAAGCTTCGGGTCCCGACCCCTTATCGAACGAAAATCTTTTTATTAATCTGCAGTAGACAGTCAAAACTCAAGCATTGTCCGTATGCAGCTGCGAAAAGCAATTGCTATTTATCCAGAAAGAGCTTCAGTTGGCGCAGCATGCAATTACGAGACGACGCTTTCTTACAGAGATTGTCAACATGGGCATCCCATCGCCATTTGTCATCTACATTAAGCGACTTCAAGTCTATACATGGTGGTTGCAAAGTCGCTCCCTGATTCTACTTAGCTATGTTTTCGGAAGTATATGGTCGTTTGATTGAAACTTCATATTTTAAGATTGCATGAGACCTGCCATTTCTTATGACAAATGATGAAACTGTTCAGTCAAATAGAATGTGAGTAATGATCACCCCTCTATCCGCGAAAGTTATCCGTTATATTAATTCACTACATGCAATTTGATCACAACATTGTTGATTTTACTTACGAAATGTCGCCTACTTTAAGCATTGAAGACAGAGCAAGAATTGCCTCTAGATACGAGGTTTGGCAGTCTGTTGTACAAGTTCAACGATGGTGGAGATCCCAACATGGAAGACATTCAAATCTTGACCCTAAGACAATTAAGAACTGCTACCGCAAACTGATGACAACTGGCAGCGTTCTTGATTCCGCCAGATCTGGAAGACCTTCGACAAAGTCAGACGCGGATGTAGAACTGGTGAGGGAGATGTTTGACAGGAGCCCTTCCAAGTCAACAAGGCAAGCTGCCCGTGAAAGTGGGATATGCCGTCACACTATCCTGAATGTTCTTCATGAGGATTTACGATACCGCCCGTGGAAGCCTCATTATGTCCAGCAACTGTTTCCGTTTCCGGAAGACTGTGACAGACGGGTGGAGTTCTGTGAAACGATGCTGGCATGGTTTGAAGATTGCCCTGAGCTGAGTTCGAAGATTCTCTGGACAGATGAAGCCGTGTTTCGTGTGAGTGGCTTTGTCAACAGGCACCATTGTCACTATTGGCGTGAGAGTGATCCAAAGGAAATTACGGAAAGATGTCAGAACAGGCCAACACTAACTGTTTGGTGCGGCTTGTCTTCAACATGGATTCTTGGGCCATACATCATTCGTGATACAATGAATAGTCAACGATACTTGCACATGTTGGAGAATTTCGTTTGGCCAACAATTACTGAATGGGAAGAAGCCAACGAATTAATTTTTATGCATGACAGTGCTCCTCCACATTATGCACTAACAGTGAGAACTTGGCTCGACGACCACTTCCCAGGGCGTTGGATGGGTCGACGTGGACCAACAGATTGGCCACCGCGAAGTCCGGATGATTTCTATGTGATTTCTTTTTGTGGGGATGGGCCAAAGAGGAAGTCTACAAAACTTCACCGAGGACCATTGACGAGATAGAGAACAGGATCCGTGAAGTCATTGAAAATGTTCCTCCTGAATTCTTAAGATCAGCAACGGAACAGGTATCGATAAGACTTAGACAGTGTATTCATAAAGATGGTGCACACATTGAATTGTGATTTTTTGAAGAAGAAAATGGCATGATTCATGGAATAATATAAAATTTGCTTTGATTTCTTAGTACATATATTTCTTTGTTTTTAAGGCTTTTATAAATAAAGAGCGACTATCCAACCACCCTGTAGTTATGTAAATTACGCCATATTTCATACACCGTTAACTGCAACCAGCCAATGTGTCAATTGTCAGCCATAGTGAACAGGCAATTACAACAGACAATATCAGCCAATTGCCAGCCAAAACTGGCTACTCAAAGCAAGATATTTGATTCTATAAATTTGCTGCAGAAAAGATGCTTTCTTTATATTACTGACTACCATGTCATTAGCAGCACGTATACCCAGCAATCGCTTCAAATAGAAAACGATGTTTCTGAAGCGGTTCAACAACAGTGAACTACATCCCCCTTATCACATCTTCGTCTACTTCCAACTTTAGGGAGATCTGCCTGCCCTTAAAAATTGTAAAGAAGATTTTGAAAACTGATTTAACATTTTGCATAAATATATCAAATAGTCAGAACTGCTTTTGCCATGACTCTGGGTCTGGAAAAGAACTCCATATGTTCTATCCATTGCATATTCATATAATTGAAAATTATCAAGGATGCTATTCAATATGATAAAAGTTTACGTACCAGTTATGCGCAGCAAACGTGATAATACAGACAGGTCCGTGCGTTGAGACCAAAATCGACTGATAAACAGGCAATTTGTCTGTTAATGCTCAGCATTAGCCGAAATACTGGATGTGTACAGCTCACAGTCACTTTAAACCAGCACCTCCTAAATAACACACTAAAGCAAGGCACGATTCGTAACTAATAAAAAAGTCCCGAAGCAAAGTGTTTTAGGAGGCTAGCGCATTAGGGTTATTGTTCTCTTTAGTATGTGAACATTCTATTTCATGCAACCTCCTAAAATTCTCGTGTGTGGCGCTTTAAGATGCAGGTTTCTTCGATTTTAGGAGGTGCTGGTTTGCAGTGATGATTAAATCATTTGATTTGTGTGTAATCCTAATTAATTTGTTTAAAACCTCTAAATAGCTAGGATTTAATAAATTAGGTGTGAATTGTGTTTTCGGATACCACATATTATTAGGTAACACATTATGATACTTGCATCAAACCGTTTCTATATATTCATGGTATCTACCTTTATTAAGTCAATCCATACGATCCATGATGTGTGCTCCAATCCACTTAAATGCCATTTGTTCATAATTTCATTTTCCTCTCCTTTCAGTTTCCATTTATTTGTCACAAGACAAATGCATTTCCATGCTACATATCGTCATCTCATGCAAGCTAATCTGCGTAAATGCATCGCAATTTATTGTAAATTCATCAATGTACTCGTAAAATACCATCATGTCCATTGTCCTGTTTTCTATAGCTTACATCACTCTGTGTAGGCATTTTCGCAAATCCCATGTTTCTACGTGTTCTCTGTTTAGAAGTAGCATTTAAGCCTTTGTAAGCATTCTCTCACCTTCAAGTAAGTGATGTCGTTCCTCATTTCTTCAATCTCTGCTGGTGAATTTGCCCATGGAACGTACACTGGAGTATAGATTTTTGATGATTCCAAGCCGAATGCGCGCAAGATATACCGCATCGCCAGCACATCCTATAATAGTGAAATAATAATTAATCACCGTGTATATGAAGATCAATTGCAGTTGGGTGGTCTGGATTGGCATTGCAGTACATGCATTCTTAAACGTTACCCGGATCTCCCTGTTCCTTGGTACACTGTAAACTGCACAATACCAAAGCTACTTACGAAACCGATGCACAAAGTGAGAATAACAAAATGTACGAAAGCACTATTGTTCGCGCTCATACACTACGAAAGCGATTGGCTTTCCTATTGAGTCATCTTAATCATCCAATAGGAAAGCTAATCGCTTTCGTAGTGTATGAACACGAACAATAGTGCTTTCGCACATTTTTGTACACTCCTTTTGTACATCGGTTTCGTATTGAAAATCAGCCAGCTTTCGTACTCAACAGTTTACAAGGTATGATTCCGAGTCCTGAGCTTTGAAGCAAGGCATGTGACCAAAAGTCGCTTGCAGAAAAATATATTAAATAATACCATAATCCAATACTTTATAATAATAAAAAGACTATAGAGCGGACTTGGACATTGAAAACAATAGCACGTCGTGGACATGCATTGTTATGACAGCGGTGCCTACGATGGCGGTCTCCAGTGGTTGGTAATAGGAAGAAACCGGTGGCCTATCATTGCTCTTTGTAAATAGTCACGGTTATTGTGTTAATGGAGGGAAAACCACGGCTCGACGGATGTCGTCTCTATTTTCACAGGCTACTATTTGCGAGCTTTGCCTTGGTTCCGTTCACGCCGATTGACAAATCATAGCTGCCTTGATTACCAGTCACGAAAGCGAGTGTGCAAATAGATATGACCGTCGAGAGACTCCGTCGAGACGTGGTTTTCCCTCCGTCAGCATTAATTAGTAATGTGAAGAACCATGCACTCAATCTTCAAGGAAGTGGTTGTTGTCATTTCTCTTTACAAAAATATTTTAATAAAATAGCGTATTATAAATCGACTTGTGACAGGAATCTACAACAATTGCATAATTCATTAATTTGATTCCTCTGAAGATCTAGCAACTTTGACCTAGGCCAATGCCTAAATAGTCCGAAAGCTACTGATTTCTTCTACCTGAATTCGCGCACAAGCTTGTTATTTTTGGTTGTAGATTCTCACCTAGCATCATTAAAACGGCAATTCTTAAGTTATAAAAAATGAAGCAGCTAGACTGATCACAGGTTGCAACAGGAAAACGCTCATAGAAAGTCTTCTACATGAAGCAAATCTAATCCCGTTCAGCATAACAAAGGACGAAAAAGCAGCACTGGCATACGAAAAGTTTATCCGCAACAACGAAATCACAAACTGTGACCAGGCTCAGCGCAAAGTCAAATAGATAAGCATAGAAGAAACTGGCGAATCAAGGCTAATAATACGCCCGAAGAAGTAGGATTAGGCAATGCCATTCCAGCGCTCATCCGACAGCAACCAACAAGTAAACCGTGGGAAGAGATCCCCAAAGTCAAGTTTTTCACTCATCTGCATGAAAGCTGCAACAAAAAAAATAGCGACGAACTTCACAGGAAAACACAGAACACGCTCGATCACCATAACATTGAAAACAAAGACATCATAGCCTAGACAGATGGGCTCTGTAATGGAAGACCAAGCAAATTGTGGAAGTGGAGCTATAGCTATCTCTAAAGACCATACAATGAAGATCTCGAAAGCTGCAGGAAAGCACTGTTCCTCTTTCCATGCCGAAATGGTGGCTATTCAAGCAGCCACAGAAAGCATCGCCACCCATCAAAAGAAAGATGCCATCATCATCCTCAGCGACAGCAAAAGTGCCATAGAAGAGATTTAAAGGGCCCATTAGCCAAAAACAGCTGAAGGAAACAAAGTCTGGAATGACTTTAAAAGTATCAAAGCAAGTGACATCAGCCTACAATGGATCCCGAGTCATGTGGGCACAGAAGATTACAAGACCCTAGCTGCGAGCACTGTGAAGAAGAAGAAAATATCGACCACATTATCCGCACCTGCCCCAGATGGACCAATGCTAGAACCCGCGCTTTTGGATGTCCAATCCCGAAGATGGAAGATCTCTCAAGCAAGAAGATCATAAAATTCCTTCAGGACATTGGCCGACTGGCCAATCATATATGACGACAGATGCGATTGAGGACAAAGAACAACAACTGCAACAGCAACAACAACAAGTTGTAACTCCACTCGTCTTGCCAGTTACGTAAGTACAAAAATCGCAAAGTTCCTTATGCTTATGTAGGTCCATGTGCTTCTCAGTTTGTTACACTTTATAACGTAATGATCTAACATTCAGTTAATGACTCAAAACGAGAGTTGTCATTTTTATTATTGTGATTGTACTTTTTAGGCATCTTACAGAGTAGGCAGAAATGTGATATTCCTCGTAGGCGGTAGCTTGGCCGAGTTGCTGTTAGCGATAATGAAAACGTCAGTGATCAGTACAATCTATTTGCTTATCTGCAACAATAGCATCGGTTATTGCTCGACGGACGATAAATGATTAGTCCGGCAGCCAGAACGAGCTTCAGCAGGGATCGACGAGGCCGAAAGTGAGACTTTCATAGAATGATGTACACCTTATGCCTACTACGAATCTACGCGTCTCCCGGGTTCTAGTGAGTTCCTCTTATTGTCACACAAGATCAAAGAAAAACACATGTAAATCCAATAGGATGAAGATTGCAGTTTTTGGTTAAAATGAATTCTTCTATGTTTTCTCTATTTAGACAAAAAGTACTTAGCATAGAGTCATAATTTTTGGCATGGAATGTCTTCAGGTCATTTCCTTTCATGTTCATGCACCACTGTCTATATAGCTAAACACATTTAGAATTGGCGAGTCTCTTCATGTCGGCAAACACAACCATTTTAAGCAACTTTATCTACTTTCAACCACACACATTCTCACATACGTTTCCGATCAGATGCATGATATTAGCACATTCACATCATAGGAAACGACCTGAAGACATTCCATGTCAAAAATTATGACTTTAGACTTATTACTTTTCAGTTGATAAGCGAAAACATAGAAAATTTCATTTTAACCAAAAACTGCAATTTGCGTCCCATTGGATTGATGTGTGGTTTTCTTTGATCCTGTCTGATAAGAAGAGGAACTAACTGGAACTCGGCCGACGTGCCGATTCGTAGAAGGCATAGGGAGCACATCATTCTGTGAAAGTCTCACTTTCGGCCTCGTTCCCTGCAGAAACTCGTTCTGGCTGCCGGACTAGATCATCATCGTGCAATAAATGTTATCGAAGAATTAATCGTTACATGGTTGCTAAAATTTCTGATCGCACTGTGGTTGTATGCAGTGTATTCGTTGTATGCGGACGTTTATTTCAGGATATAGAAATAGAACAACTGATATTTACAATGTTGAGTATGCAGTTATCCTGAAACACTTGCCAAATATTTTGATTAGCAACCACAGAATTAGACAGGTCGTCTCTTCCTCTGTTTGACTAAAAGGGAAACATTGGAACAAGCAGTGTTAATGAAATGGCAAATTCTCCTGACTAAATACCATAGCAATCGAACAATGAGCAGCCAGTTCGACATTAAACACGCCAAATTGTGCAAAGTTTCAGTTACTGTTATCAACCGGATCACACAGCAAAGAGACACAGACGACGTCAAGTTCTACAGAGAATCTTGTTACCGTTTTTTCATGCGCCTGCTAACTTTTTTGAAAATGATCGGAGGGCCCACCATTATCGAGAAAACTTTTGCGCAATGATCTGAATTCTTCGAATCTGAAGGAGTCGTGGCGATCGGAGCATTTGAAGGAATTCAGAGCAATCCACAAGCGACGCACGACTATTTTTCCTATCTCTTTAAGGTATTAAAAATTTCTTTTTGCCCACTTATTAAGTTCCTGCATGTGCCATTTGCTTGAACCAGTTTGCACTTCTAGCTAAGTGATACGATTAAACAATCTGATTCTGTGTTAACAACGCTATAATGACGCTCACTTTAGAGTTCTCTGCAATGGAGCGAAGCAAGTACAGATTGTTTCATAAAAAATGGATCACCCTTAAACATCGCCTTAACTTCAAATTTGTCTAACTCCCCAAACTTGAACGAATTTCTCTGAAATTTGGAAGATATGTCAGTTGTACTTACTAATATCATTGTTGGAAATTTCAAGCATGAATATTGAGTTGTTTTCCTGTTATAGATAAAAATGTAGTAGATAATTTGATCTTCATTTAGCAATGTTACACAAAATCATACCTCACTCTTATAAAATTACATTTCTTTCCTTTGTTATGTAATATGTTGTTCTAAAAGCCAAAAGCTATCAAGCAAAACAAAAATAAAGAAAATCGGTCAATCAGAGCCAGTATAGCACCATTATTCATCAACAATGATGTAACTGCTACATGTGATTAACTGGACTTCATGTTCCATAGCTTCCTGACTTCGTTGCGGTGGTGTTGGCAGCACTCCTGATTGCTTTCAGCTAGAAATCTATCTCTTACCGGTTGAAAACAATACAAAGCACAAATGAACAATAACGAGATCACATTCACAAAAGGCAGTGTCAGCCTTGCTAGAACTAGGGTTTTCTTTGCGAGCTACAAGCAAGCGACTAAATGTCCCTTACACAAATGTGCATCGATGGCATAATGATGATTCTCTACTCTGTCGTAAAGAGGGCTCTGGCCGTCCACGCAAAACATCCAAACGTAGAGACCGCCTAATTTTGAGATTTGTTAAAGTTGATCCAAGTCTCTCGTTAACTGAGATGGCTGCACTAGACTCGTCTATTTCTAAGTTCACTATTCGTAGAAGACTTATTGAGTCGAATTTCAAGAGCTGTAAGAGGCCCTCTCAGATCGAATTATCAAATCAGCATACAAAAAGACTTCTCAGATGGGCAATGAGTCATTGTCGCTGGCGAAATCAATGGGATCGGGTTGTCTGGTCTGATGAGGCATCAGTCCGTCTGAAGGATAGTGATGGTCGATTGAGATTATGGATAAAATGTGATCAGGAAATTCCGAGACATTTACATCGTCCCCGGGTACAAGGTGGTGCGACTCTACTGATTTGGGCTGGCATTTGGACCAATGGCCGCTCTGAACTTCACATACAGCAAGGAACCATGAATTCTGAACGCTATGTGAATGTTTTACGAATGAACATTGGCCAAATGACAGATCAACTTGGTGATCCATCGACTTGGTTATTTATGGATGATAATGCTACGTGTCACAGGAGTAGTAGAGTCAACTTATGCAAGTCTCAATTAGGGCTTAGGACATTATCTTGACCAGCTCGTTCTCCTGATCTGTATCCCATAGAAAATGTATGGAGTATTCTAAAACGTAACGTTCGTCGTTCACTGCTACCTACACATGGCGTATCACAACTTACGTCACTGTTAAAAAGAGAGTGGAGAAAGTTAGATCAGTCAAAAATCAACGATTTTATCGAATCAATGCCTAGACGAATTGGTAATGTCATTGACAATAAGGGTAGGGCCACAAAATATTAGCTTCTTAAGAACCATTACTGTATCATAGCTTATCAGATTACATAAGGACATTTAAATATATTAGGGACATGAAATAACATGAAAAATGCTTTCTGTATCATACTTATGTTTTATTTAGTCAAATTTTAGGATGATCCACTTTATGAAACGGACTGTACATTATCATTTTATGCCATTGTCACAGTCATATTTCAAGTCATAGAAATCGAATTCCTATCAATTGTACCGCTGTTATGTAAAAACGTTCACTTGCAAAGCATTTCATGAAGGATGCGCTAATTTAGCGTTCTATCGATACCCTCCTATGTATGACAGCGTCCTGAAACCGTGCAATTCGTCTCCGCCGCGCTGTTAAGCAATAAGGTAGTTACCGAAAATAAAGTAGTTTTGACATTGGGTCTCGACGAATCCCAGAGTGCAATAACTGTCACTTGTATCAATCATCAACTGAAATTGGACTTTTCACTTTGCTTAAAACTTTGATGGTGATTTCAGCCTCTGATTTAGATGCCGATCTGGTCAATGTTGATAGATCTGAAGAAGAATATAATATATATCAGTGTGAGCTGATATAGGCCTATGGCCAGTTATTTTATCAAAATGTTTTTGTATAATCAGGAGAAGTGATAATAATTAGCAATATTTGCTATGTGCGCCGATAAGATGCTGGTACCTGTAGAATTCTGACTTAAAGCTTTGTTTTTAGTGAGACTAGAATGGACGAAAGCGGGTTGTTGATGGTTATTCCACCCGGTCATATAGGCGCCGATCTAGATGCATCCTGCTAGCAAGATCTTAAGAAGAATCAAGTTACTGAATTCTGCAATAACTACATAGATTCGTGCTGTAAGGTGATTTTCAACTTTGGCAGCATTGCATTTGTTTGTTTGTTTGCTTTAAATGCCATCACTTATTTCAGATTCTTGCCTAAAATTAGGCTTACTTATCGGCATCCTAAGATATTTAACAATTCACTCACCAGATCATAGTCTTTTGCCAACCATTTCATTCTAAGAAGACTGTAATATTCAGTAATTCCTTCGTTTAACCAAAGATCATCCCACCACTTCATCGTTACCAAATTACCAAACCACTGAAAATAAGAAGTGTACAGCTTTTAAAAATGTTCATTGTCATTCATTTGTCATTCACACTTAATTGGTTTTAGCGGAATTTTGGAATATGTGAAAGACTTTGCACGCAAGAAAATAGTGCGAATTTATAGTGAAATTCGATTATTAATCCAATAAATCCTTACAGAAACTAAGGGCAAAGTGACACGAGTGCATGAAGTGGGTCCAACTTAAACAAATTGACTACAATAGACCATTCGTTGATTATCCAACCCTTAATATTGCAGCATTAAATAGAAGTTATACACCAACCCAAGAATTGAGAAAGTGAAACAAAATGTAGTATACAAATTCAATCATGTGCGGAGTTTCAAAGAAAATAAAGGTGGAACACTAGAAAATTGATGGGGATGTTAGTTTCAAGCCTCCTGCAAAGCTCATGAAATGGTATATCTAAAAAGGTTATGTCCGCCAAAGAAATCCCAATAAGCTAACGTGAGAACTGAGTGACTGAAAATATGTTGGTAAAACGAAACGCCCATCAGAGGAGAAAAGAAAATAGCAATAGACGGCAATCGTAGGAACGACATATATCATTGCGAAGTAGTCAAATATGAAGACGAATGCTTTATGATCAAAGCATATGTGGAAGAATTAGACTATGAAAAAATAGAATTGCAAAAGTAATTAATAGAAAGTGTGTGGGTCAGAAAGAAGAGAGGCAATAGTCAAGTTTTTGTGGAAGAACGACATTTCTATGACTATCTTTTCTGCTTTTCCACGACCATAGAAGTAAACTGTTTATCTGAAGTTAACTAGAGTAGAAATTGACTAAAGCTCCCGCACAGTTGGGGAAGTAAGAGCAATGACCAATTAAAAACTTAGTTTTCCACACGTGACTGATTCTAACCCAATGATTCAGCCATTGACAAGTGTATCTAAGTGGAATTGCGTGAGATTTCTGTGCCACTATCGTGTATTGCATGAAGCTTTGTCATTCTGGACGTTTTATTATTATTAATTTCTATGGCTAGACCAATGTTAGGCAAAAACTTAGGTTGGGGTTCAATCGACATCGTATTCACAGCAATGTGATTCATTGAGATGACTTTTGCCGTGTGAAGAATGACGGGCTCTTTTATTCCTCCGCAGCATGCTGTACAGCAATAGATATCTATGCACAGCAAAATGAAGTTTGAAATCCGTAACTATGTATATGCTCTTGCGCAAATGTTGTCCTACAATCTGATGGCGCAAGTCGGACAAACATGCTGAATAATGCCGCAGGGCAATTTCATCCAGCAGTATTTTCGCTGTCCGGTAGAAGTATGAATTCAGCTCAATTCTGAAGTCTGGAAAACAGTATTCAAATAATGACTTATTTAGAATAATGCAATCGCGGTCATGCTCTATAAATTGAAAGTGTCGACCGGTGCTGGGCCGGGGCCGAAAAACAAGCATGAATAGTGTTAATAGCAATTAATAAACACTTAAGCAACTAGAACAATTGATAGCAATTGAAAAATAGTTTGAAATGCGATACCAAGGTAGCACAGACTATGAAGAAAGTATTGCTGAGGCATTGAAAGTTATAGACATTCACTTACAAAAGTCGTAGTGCTGAATGTGCAATAGTTGATCATCTATTTAAGTTTGCTGAATACAAAAATTTCTATGGTTTAGTAATCCATTTCATTGCTATTGTTATGCATAACAGTTCGAAGTTCATCACGTCAATCATCATCGTGTTCATCTTCCTAATCCTCTTCTCCTAGAGTAATTACTTGATCGTTGACACAATCGCCTTCTGAAACCGCAATAGCGTGACTATTGAATGACCCTTTCATTAATGGACTGACTTACTTGATGCGTCAATTCATGTAATATCAATTTTGCGATGTATTTATCATATTTCGTATTTTCAGGGTCTTGATAAAGACGTGGTGCCTTGTAAGTTATCAATCCAATGTTTTCCATTCCTCCCAAGTAATAATCCTTAGCTTCAAATCCAATTTGATCTGAAATGACAGGATGCATGTTTAATAATTTCAAAATATCCTTGATATAGAAGAATCTAAGTGTATGATACCGTAGAAAAATTGACAAGAAAAGTAAAAAGTTGAGAAGCTGCACCAGAGTAGGGATATATAGTTAGAGTGTCGACTCAAACAGGTATCTGTGTACAGCGAAAATTTTTATATGAAAAGATTCAGTTTTTTGCGAAGATTACGTTCCCGTGGTCCAAAAAATTATTTGAGAACTTTTGAAAAAAGTCAAAATTTGCCAATTTTTTTACTACCGAGATGTCTCTCCTAAATACGTAGCATGAAACAAGTTGGATATCAAAAGGAATGACTAATTGCTAATAAACATCGTAACTAATCGGAAATCAAACTGATTATCAACGGAATTTCATGAGCCGCATTGTAATGGGAGTCTTTATGAAAAAGTCGCGATATTATTCGTGCTTTCTTGGCTGAAATTTCGTTATTAATTCAATTTTCACCAGCATGATTTTATGATTCACTAGATTCATGTTTCATTTCTTGAGTCTGAAAAGTGACGTGGACTCATTTACATCTTTCAAAGTTAATTGACATCATTGTCTTTGATTATGTGATTTTACTCTACCAGTGGCAGGTTGCTTATAAATGATCACGCTTAAGAAGATTCTCTTTGAGGTTCAGCATGAAAGCAATAGCAGGTCATCGAGTTGCCAATTTAACAAATATTACCTCTCCAAGGCTGTCATGACAGGGACGATCTGTGAAATAGCATCATTTCCTTCTGCTATTTGATCAGTCTATTCAGTTGTAATTTCTTCAAAACTGTATAAATGTGCATATCTCACATTTTGAAGCAATTCCGACTGTATCCCCCTTGAGTTCATTTAATAAAATCGAAAGTGTATACACATTGGCGATTTAATAAATGCTGAGTTACCACTCTACCTAAATATACTTACTCTATGAGCTGCACGGTGTCTATATTGAGACCATGTAATGTCATCCTTCTTCGATAGGAAGAAGTTGAAAAGTGGAAATAAGGTGAATTGATGTAGATTACTTAGTTTTTAGTTACAATGTTTGATGACAAAACAGTCTATGTCAAAATAAGAAATTTTGATAATTCTAATAATCATTTGCTCAATTCAGCTGAAAATTCATTTTCTATATTGAGCGACTCGTAGCACGCAATACAGTCTTCTTTCAACAAACGACGCGCAGTCATGAAAATGTTTTCAGAAGGAGTCAACACGATTGGTGCGCTGTATAGCGAGTGGATCGTGAGACAGTTGGATCAATTACGTATGCACAGGACCTAAAGTGCAGTCGGTGAAGTCTGCATTTAAAGCAAGTGGGGGGAAAAGTAGACGTTGGCAGGACTCAAAGCACAGTCGGAGAGAATGGCAAACGCTGACAATATAAAGAATTATGTCTTAGACCGTTATCGAGCAGTGAGTGATGCAATCAAGAAGGCAGTGAGAATTTAAGTATGAAGTGATGCCACGGCAGTGCAGTGACGCCACACAATGCATCGCTGCTGACCTTGCCATAGCTGAGTCAGAATTTCACGCTTGTTTGTCCCTCCCTTTTTCTTTCATTATATTAGTACTCAATGAGAATTTGATAAGCATTTTAGTACTGCCGTGAATATGAGTTTGGTAATTTTAATACTTTTCCATTTGGTACTAATATGCATTAATTGGAATTGTATTAATTGGATCTTAGATAAGACTTTATGATTTATAGTGTTGTATTACAATGTTACATTATTGCGTTACTTAGTATAGAGAATGGTTGTTATTAATGACCACAGAGATGTTTAATTGTCTACTTACCTTGTAGAGATCTGAAGTCCTAACGACGATAACATTCAAAATTTTGCATTTGGACAGGTTTATGCAACGGTTGTCAGATGGATAATTCACCCCTTCATCAATGCATCTTTGTATGAACATCTTGCTGACACTTAGTATCGCCCATCTGGACCGTGTCAGCGTTGTATCAAGTTCATCTAATTATCTGCCTGTATGTTAAATCAGAAAAAGTGAGACAAGAGAAATTCAGAAAAGTACTACTTGTCATTCTTACTCAAAGAGTTTTATAAAACTAATTAAGTGCACCTAGTACTGAAGTATTGCAGTAAAAGCAAGTGAAAAAATAATGCAACTGTTATTGCGTGGATAAAAATAAAAACTGAATCACTTGAAAATGATGTAAAGAGATAGATATAAAGATTCTAGAAAGAAAAGGCGTCAAATTTAATTAATTCAATGAAAATCAAAATTGCGAAGATAGAAAAAAAGGAATCAGAAAATCAGTGCAAAAAGGAGAAAAATGATGAATTGAAAACTTCTTGGAATTTTATGGTTCTTACGTGATTTTAGAATTCATGTGAGTACTGCCTAAAAAGACAGAAATTGCGTTTAAGTAGTCATTACCAGGCCTACCAGTTGAAGACGTAATCAGCAGGCTACTTGGACATGATTCGAGTCACGGCCTCTCAACTGAACGCTCAAACCGATATCCAAGTAGGATCGTGCCTTGTGCAGCCTTTTTAAAAGTTTAAAGGATATTTATGTTATTAAAAGCATTTTTCTAGCACTTCAATCGCAGAAAATGGATCATACTTTTGTAGTATTAAACCATGTTTATGGAGAGCACTCCCTTTCAGTCATCAGCTTTAGTGTATGCCTTCTAGTCATAACCTCTTGCTTCTTGAATCTTTTATCTTTTGAAGTTTATGTTATTGATAAAACCTGTATGAGAGCATATTCTCCCTTTTCGCATGACCTGCTCTGCGAACACATGTACTTCTAATTTATAAGGCATATTGCTATTAGGAAATGTTAACAGAGTGTGTGGAAAATTTAAATAAACAACTACATGGTGCACTGTAAATCGTACGCTACCAAACCAATGTAGTGTTTGGTGCCAAATCCTATATTTCCTTTCGTTTAGTAGAGTTGTTACCGTCTGGAAGCAAAATTACCAAACCTACATAATATCTACCAGTCTACCAGATGCTTCTTTTTCTTCTAATCCCATCAATATGTCAAAAGTTGTACTGTACTTATTACTGCGTCATAAGTATAACATTAACATTTAAGATATTAACATTTAAAAATCGAACTTGCAATGCGGCATTGAATTTGATTCTGTCACACGCAAGTCAAAGATATTATATTTATAAGTAGTAAGAACATAGAAATAGACAATGTGCACTAAGTAATTTTTTAATCTAGATTAAAATAGATCCGGAATGATAGTGCTTGTCAATTTCATCAGGTAAAATTAACAAGTGTTTGAGATATATAAAGAAACATGATTTCATCGTTATTATCGTGCAGTTGTAAAGATGTCAATCAGTTTTGCACTTAGATGTGGGCACAGCAGTCATGATCGGGTCGGAGCATGTGGATAGAGGTGATTTTGATATCATTTAGCCCCCGCCCCACTAGGGGTCTACTGATCTACTGATGCTGCTGTTTTTCTGATTTCCCTTTCAATGCCTATTCGATTGATGTGTGGTTCGGCAAAATTGGTGCAATAGTTTGGGAGATCAGCAAGGTGTAGGCGAAATTGGCCCCCAGTGGGGCGCGTTGGGAAAAACACCCCAGTGGAGCGCGGGTCAACTTAGAAATAAATATGCACTAATAAATGCAAAATAAATTAAAAGATTGCAAGAATGCTGCATGAAAATATTAGTAAATGCATATCTGTTCAGGCATGCAACAGGCATGCATGAACATGCATAGGCAGTATTCAAAAGCAAACTTGATTTGAGAAGTTCCGACAAAATTTAAAACTGGGTATAAAATCATTCAGGCGGCCGCTAACCGTGAAAGCCAAACCATCTTCATTTGGGAATCATTCAGACTTGCCGTGGAACGAAATTTCATCGTCCCCATTTCCATTCCGTCGAGATTCCAATGAGAATTCCCACTCCCACAGTATTTTGCAAAATTTACAATTATTTCCTCTAGCAATTCTTATGATTTAGCTCATATTGAATCAAATTTTCTTGCGAGATTTTCGAGCTGCAATGCTAGCTTTAGGGTTATCACTAGAGGGATTCTTATTGTTTGGAGACAATATAAAGACAAGATTGAGTCGCCTGTAATGGATTAATATGGCACAGCACGGTTAAGTCATTGCGAAAATGCTATTTTTAAAGAGTCAGCGTCTCGCTAATCGGTTATCCAGACAAATGTCAAAAGTGATAAAATTTGTAGATTAAAGCGAAAGTGGAGACAATTTTCATTTAAGATGATAAGAGTGAATATCAGTCTCTTACCAAGCTTCGGCAGTGGATACTTGATATCAAAATAGTCTTCAATAACAGGAAATATCTTCCTTGTAATTTTCCTCGCCTGATCAAGGCAGGTTGCAGGTTTTATCCGAGGGTAGTAGTATGTGAACTGAAATATAAAAAAAAACAAATAATTTTTACTACTCGTAATATCCTTTTTTGAAGAATTCAGAAGAATTCATTACGTCAGATGAAGTTGAGGAACCTACATTTAATGTACCGGGTATATTGCTTTATTTTGCAAAAGTTTTGATGTTCCGACTAAGTGGATGGACTTCAGATTCGTACCCCCATCTGTACGTAAAAAACGGTTCGGTGCCGTATCTCGTTTTACGCAATCACTCCCTTGGTGACGTGCCGTCATTACAACATCGTGAAATGAAAATTAATGTGGAAACGGACATTTTAGTCCGGCAGCCAGAACGAGTTTCTGCAGGGAACGAGTCCGATAACGAGACTTTCATAGAATGATGTGCACCATATGCCTACTACGAATCTGCGTGTCTGCCGAGTTTTAGTGAGTTCCTCTTCTTGTCAGACAGGTTCAAAGAAAAACGCTTGCGCTTGCAATGGGAAGCAGATTAACGTTCATGATTAAAATGAAATTTCTATGCATTTTCTATGTTTTCTCTTATTAAGTGAAAAATATCAAGCTCAGAGCGATAATCTTCGCATGCTATGTCTTCATGTCATTTCCAATCATGTGCATGTGATATTATCATGTTTCTGATACGCCATGTATACGAGAATGTGGCTCGATGTGAACAAAGTGGGCAAACATATTGGTGTTTGCCGAATGCAGGAGACCTGCCAAATCAGAATGTGTGTAGCTTCATGGATAAAGAACATGATTACCTGAAGACATTCTATGTCAAAGCGCAGAAGACCGAAACTTCGCTAAACACAAGGATCTCGCACGCCACTTTACTTTGATCATTGTTTCCTTCGAAACTTCGGAAATGATTAGCGAAGTCGCATCAGATTCTTTTAAGGACTTGGGCCGTCTCATTACCAAAAGTTTTGGTGATCCCATGGAAGCTTTATGGCCTCGATAAAGAGCTTCGCTGGCAGATTTGAGAGCAAACAGCGCAGTCATCTATGCGACTCCGCCGAACAGATGTGCGAATCCAATTTAGTGTTTTTTCATAGAATCCTTTTTCTCTTCCGACCTCTTTATCTTCTCATAAGAAGTCTTGTACTGCAAGTCATCTATTGTCACTTTGTTGAAAAGTAATTTTTGATATCGCTAAAAAAGATTAAAAATTGTACTTGGTATTTCATGTCGGAAGATATAGTAACTAATGGCAACGCATTGACTCACGGAGTTTCTATTGGTTGCTTGAAATAGATCCACGATTTTCAAAGAGACTCCAAGCTATTCCAACTTACTAAGAGAAATTAAAGATGTGAAAATACCTACGGTGTGGAATGCAAAATACAAAATTATATCCGGTTGCACTTTAATTTTCATTCCACAATATTGTAATGACGGCAAAATATTTCGTGGAGTCGCGCCTCATGTCACCTAGTGTGTCCCGCTAATACGTGAAAATCATATAAAACTCATTTCTCTTTGTTCACGCATTTGAAATTTTTTGAGATATCAAGTAGAGAGACATTTAATTCCATTTTTCCTATGTCAGGTCAAACGTACTGGCGTGTTGTTGAGAATAAAGGACCAGACATTATGAGTTGGATGAGAGAAGTCCTTTTTGTATTGATAAATTACAGCTTTATTAGGACGAGTCCTTTCGGACTAAGTCGGACTAAGAAGTCCTAATCATGACTGCCTGCACCTGATGATGGTCGCTTGGTGCGTCCGAAGGAACTCGTCCCAATAAAACTGTAATTTATCAATACAAAAAGGACTTCTCTCATCCAACTCGTACTGGCGTGTGCAATCTTTTAATGTTTGAACATGCTTTGGCTCGACATACTTTTAAATACATGTTTTGGGAAAGCCAACTACTGTGATCATACGCAAAAATACATTAGTAACTACATATTGCGACCTTATATCCAAGGCCATCAGTTTGGCCTATGATATAAGGTCGCAATACATAGCTAATGTAATGTATTTTTACCAGTGATCACAGTAGTTGACTTTCCCTAACCATTCATTTTTAAAAAATGTCATGGTGGTCAGCTGCACGTCAATGCAGGGCGGGGGCGAGTTCAGAACTCAAAAGTTCGTCTATTCGATGGATTCACATGAATCCCAATATAATGCTGAATATACAATTTATGTATTCAGTGTTCTTGAATATGTTGATTGATGTTCTTGAAATATGAATCGGCATGTGACACAACATTTTCCACATCATATTGTTCATCATAGTACGACCCAAGATTGTTTTATCTATTGCTATATTTCTGAGAATCATCTTGAGCGACGGCAGTCTCATTTTACTCGTACATAATGCACGGTAAAGTAGTTTCATTATAAATTAGCGCACCCTGCAGCTAGATTTAAAAGACATATTTCTAGCAAAGGATAGATTTTTTGTGTAATTGTGCTCAAAGTCATTGATTTTCATACTTGTCATCTTTATAACTTCCCTCACGACAATTTTTCATGAGAACTCATGAAATTCAATGCAGATTCATGAGATTTTTATGAGAGCTCATGAGATTATGATGATTCTCATGATATTCCCATAAAATAATTGACTCATAATACTCTCATGATGCTTTTATGAGAATGTAATGAGTGGTAATGAGGAAATTAATGAGGATAATATCTCATGATGCATTCATGGAAAAATCATGGGCATTGATGAATTATTTGTGAAAATATGTTTATAAGTAAAGTAGTAAGGTATGCATGCTAGCCACGAGAGGAAAGAGTAATAACAGTAATTCAATTGATAATAAATCTTCAAGTTTGGTCTATAAAGGACAAAAAGCAAAAATATAGAATATACCATGACGATCTGCTACAGTCTATTCGAAGTGATGAATACATAATTTGACTTTACAATTACCATCACTATGCAAGATGTTGAAAATATACATATATACAAACACAGTTCAATATCTTATCATGATGGATAATAGTTTATTATTGCTAATACTGAAATAGTTTTGATAACATGGTGTATAAATGCTCTGGGGCAAAGTGGCGAGGCTAAGAAAGCCTCAATAATTACATTTAAATACCAAAAAAATAAATTCAGACGTATAAAAAGAAACTCTTATTTATTAATGAGATTTTTATGAGAAACTCATGAAATTTGATGATAGCTCATCCGAAAACATTCCAAATCCGCATCAAATTTCATGAGATATTTATGAGAAAAATCTCATAAAAATCATGAGGATTTTTCGTGAGGGCTTCTTTGATATGAAACGAATATACACGACAACTCAAGAAAGTAGCACGAAGGTTTATAATAGCATTGAGACAACTCCATATCAGGTTCTTACATTGATATTCCGAAATTTGTCCGAGATTCCTTTATATTGAGTCACTATAACAGTCAGGAGATAAGTCGGTATTTTGGGAGTTTTTTGAAATGTGTCCTTTATCCAATTGCTTCTGAACTGCTTTTTACTGCTCTTCAAGACGTTGTTCGAAAGCGCTCTATAATTTTTCTTCCGATAGATAATTACATCAAACGTTGCTTTCAAACTGGGCTCATCAAAACAAGGAAATGCCTTTCGTGCAAAGATGGACTGCATTTGACTGAGGACACCATACTGCTTAGTTCCTTTTCTGAAAAGAAAGACAGAGAACTAGACAGTTGATAATTGCATCACAGAACTCAGAGTTCAATCCTTTTTGAGTAAGCGTTGCATATTCTTCATCCATGCATCCTATCAATTAACGATTTAGCTTCCGACGATTTGATGCAGTGGTTTTTTCCTTTACTTGAATCCTTCTTGAATTTTCCAATGTTTTGGTTTATTGATTATATTCAACAGTTTGGGCATGAGAGTACAAAAAAAATCCTTCGAGACAAACAGAAGGGAGAGCAAAGAAGTCACATAAATAGCAGTAATCCGCATAAAATGCATCTGCTGCATTTGTCTATAACTGTTAATTACTCGAGTGAACAAGCGGTAAGTCTACATATATCGTGCTTATATGGTTTCAGCAAAATTTGAATATGCCCTAAGAAGTGTTTTTATTACTTTCGCCCACCCGTTGCTAATTCAAATTATGCGACACTCAAGCTTTTACTTTGGTTTAGCACCCATCATTGACAACTGAGTGAAATAAACTTTTCAATTAATGTTCTGTGATGCATCGACTCAATTATATAATCAATCGGCAGGTCATAGTAAATAATTTGATTAAGTTGCTTAATTTTGTATGAAATTAACGAAAATTCTCGATTTTCAAGACGCATGTTAGAATAAGGTTCCAATATTTCAAGTTTCCATGCGCGGACTTAGATAAAATTCTTAATGAGAATTACAGTCTCATCTTTTATAGCTTTTGAGCAATACCGAGCAATGTGGCTAACAATTATGTACCTCCAATTCAACGACATCAACTTTAGATAAACATGAAGCATGACATGTACATAATCAAAATTGCCAAAACATATGTTATAATTTCAAAAACATATAGCGATGGCTCCAGTGTTTTGCATGGAAATACTTCATTGTCCTCGTTTGGTTGACACTATTCAATAAGCTTAAATCGTCGGCGCGAAGCGCCAGGACTTTGAACTACATGCATGTCAAGCTACAATTATGGATATCTAGACCTCCTTGGGATATGTGCTAGTCTAAATTATAAGCCATAGGAATCACCTCAATACCATTTTCACTGGAAATGGGAAGATGGACGGTGAGGTGTTGCTACCTCAATAGTGTAACAAAGCAGATAGATGGTCTTTATTTTGCAATTAAGGCCGTCTAATTTGCAAATGGAGATATATGGGTTTGATCTGTCAAGAACGAGTTTGGTTCCGTCAAGATTGACAATGCTATTTTAAAGTGCAGCAGTCGAAAAGAATTTGCGTCATTGACGTTTCAAGTGTATTTTTGTCAGTATGAATGCGTAAATGATGCTGTTCTTTACCAAATCAAGTGTGCGATTATCGTTTCAAATGCAAAATCAAACAATGAAAGTAATAAAGACGCATCTTATTCATTATTCTTTTAGCTTGTTGATATCCACTCATATTGTTTGTATATTAAGCTATTAATAAGTTCACTTCAAAAACTTGCGTCACTCTTTTTTTTCAAAAGACTGGTCTCTTTCGAATGACTACATGTCCACCGAATGCGCTATGTTTAGCTTGCTAAATGGAGGAATGAAATCGACTGTTTAACCGATTGATTGGATTTGAAGTAGTAGGACCCACAGAATGGATGCTGTCAGACACTACAAAAACGGACACTACAGAACCTCTCTGTCATTTGCGCTCGTGCAGATGAAGATTGAACCAAGATGCTGAAGTGAATGACTGAATGAAGAATGTGCATCCGCAGGGTCAAACAGAGTGAAGTGTTTTTATCATTTTTATCTGTCAATCGATATGCAATACAAATTTTCTTTTCATCTGCGCCACTATAAATTTACAATACGGATGGATGTTGGTTGCTATATTCAATACTAGCTAATCACTTTTTGTCTTGAAATCAATACTACAGATTGTTTCATAAAAAATGGATCACCCTTAAACATCGCCTTAACTTCAACTTTGTCTAACTCCCCAAACTTGAACGAATATCTCTGAAATTTGGAAGATATGTCAGTTGTGCTTACTAATATCATTGTTGGAAATTTCAAGCATGAATATTGAGTTGTTTTCCTGTTATAGATAAAAAAGTAGTTGATAATTTGATCTTCATTTAGCAATGTTACACAAAATCATACCTCACTCTTATAAAATTACATTTGTTTCCTTTGTTATGAAATATGTTATTTTACAAGCCAAAAGCTATCAAGCAAAACAAAAATAAAGAAAATCGGTCAATCAGAGCCAGTATAGCACCATTATTCATCAACAATAATGTAACTGCTACATGTGATTAACTGGACTTCATGTTCCATAGCTTCCTGACTTCGTTGCGGTGATGTTGGCAGCACTCCTGATTGCTTTCAGCTAGAAATCTATCTCTTACCGGTTGAAAACAATACAAAGCACAAATGAACAATAACGAGATCGCATTCACAAAAGGCAAAGTGTCAGGGTTTTCTTTGCGAGCTACAAGCAAACGACTAAATGTCCCTTACACAAATGTGCATCGATGGCATAATGATGATTTTCAACTCTGTCGTAAAGAGGGCTCTGGCCGTCCATGCAAAACATCCAAACGTAGAGACCGCCTAATTTTGAGATTTGTTGAAGTTGATCCAAGTCTCTCGTTAACTGAAATGGCTGCACTAGTCTCGTCTATTTCTAAGTCCACTATTCGTAGAAGACTTATTGAGTCGAATTTCAAGAGCTGTAAGAGGCCCTCTCAGATCGAATTATCAGATCGGCATACAAAAAGAAGTTATTTATAGATGATAATGCTACGTGTCACAGGAGTAGTAGAGTCAACTTATGCAAGTCTCAATTAAGGCTTAGGACATTATCTTGGCCAGCTCGTTCTCCTGATCTGAATCCCATAGAAAATGTATGGAGTATTCTAAAACGTAACGTTTGTCGTTCACTGCTACCTACAGATGGCGTATCACAACTTACGTCATGCGCACTGTTAAAAAGAGAGTGGAGAAAGTTAGATCAGTCAAAAATCAGCGATATCATCGAATCAATGCCTAGACAAATTGGTAATGTCATTGACAATAAGGACATTTAAATATATTAGGGACATGAAATAACATGAAAAATGCTTTCTGTATCATACTTATGTTTTATTTAGTCAAATTTTAGGATGATCCACTTTTTATGAAACGGAATGTACAATAACATGTAATGAAGTCAACATCAACAATAAATCCTAGAAAAACATAAACATATCGATCATGAGATCCATCGATAAATGAGTAATCGCTGCTAACCATGTAAGAATATATGCCCAAGATTTCTTGATTGTTATCAAGAAGATAGACATTTTGTTGTCCACGATACTTATTTAGGCCCTTACTAGTTAGTTGTTAGTGCTTTGTTATGCTTGTTGTCTTCTTCTCTGCTTCATGTCACTAGCTGCAGATCGTCATTGATTAGGGTGAATTTTCGCTAGATTTTGTTTTCATTATGCTGTTGATATGGCAATTTGCATTTGAAACGGAACGCTTCACCTCAGTTCGGTAATTCTGCTGTTGGAATGTCAGCGATGAATTCGAAGCGTCAATGTTGCGAATGGTAATGTCATTCTGCTGTTGATATATTTATCCTTAATATGAAACGGATGATTAGCTTCTTGATCGGTCAAACCTAAGCTACTTTCATAGAAAAATGACAGTTGCACAGTTGAAAAACCTATTTATTTAGCAACAGTGAACCACATACTGGGTGTGCTTTCTGTCTATGTCGCAGGTCTTGGGTCAACTCAATGCTATGGTCAGCTGTGTAATTCATAACACTTCATGATCTGAATGTAGCCATCTAGTTCCAGATGTTGCCAGCTTGCTTGCAATTGAATAGTGATTGAATCACAGAATTAGACAGGTCGTCTCTTCCTCCGTTTGACTAGAAGGGAAACATTGGAACATGTAACGTAAATGGAATGGCACAATCTGCTGACTAAATACCATAGCAATCGAACAATGAGCAACCAGTTCAACATTAAACACGCCAAAATTATGCAAAGTTTCAGTGACTGTTACCAACCGGATCACACAGCAAAGAGACACAGACGATGTCAAGTTCTACAGAGAAGTTTTTGAACGTTTTTTCATGCGCCTGCTAACTTTTTTGAAAATGATCGGAGGACCCAACATCATCGAGAAAACTTTTGCGCAATGATCTGAATTCTTCGAATCTGAAGGAGTCGTGGCGATCGGAGCATTTGAAGGAATTCAGAGCAATCCGCAAGCGACGCACGACTATTTTTCCTATCTCTGCAAGGTATTAAAAATTTCTTTTTGCCCACTTATTAAGTTCCTGCATGTGCCATCTGTTTGAATCAGTTTGCACTTCTAGCAAAGTGATACGATTAAACAATCTAATTCTGTGGATTGAATAGTACAATGCTAACTGAATGCTAGTGCATACCGAAGCACTTCCTACAGCAGTTTTACCATAGACATCGCAAACAGCTTGCATTCCAAATCAAATTGCTATCAAATATGAAACAATAACCATGTCATATTGGGCTGATGAACAAGACAATCGGAGGTTTAAAAGCGGAAATGACTATTAGAAATATTCATCGGTCGAGAAAAGAAAAATAATCAAGCGTTGGGGTTTAGATATATTTCTAGCCACTTTCCATTTAAGTGCGAATGTGGAGGGCACTGGCGCCATTAGAATTCACTCAGCGACTCTTTAATCAGTCTCTCTTGTACTTCCGGGCCATAAAAGTATGTACAATATGTCAATACGTACAAAACCAGTGGAAAGTAAATGCGAGAATGACGTCCATTGGATTTGAGTCCCTCTTTGTGACTCAACATGTTTTCATGTCCTTCAATAATTATACAGAGCTGATCACAAAAAACGGACCACCTAAATTTCGCTCAGGTTCAATCAACAACGTGATAAATCATTAGAGAGCTTGCATTCTCAGCTTTAAAATGAGCCATGATAGACTTGCATTCGTTTTTGTATTTGCTGAGCAGTGCTCAAAATATGAAAATCGCTCAATTTAAAAATTGCAATTTTTCAAAAAAGACGTGTGATGATGAATGATAATGAATCAGGCACGGGAAGAACGCTCATTTTCCGATCTCTCTTTTGACACACTGTTCATCAAAATCGGTGAACTGATAAATGAATTAGCGATATCGGAAGTTATCATAAAATCATGACCTTTTGGGTTGAAGATGTTCGTTCTCACTTTTTCATCAAAACTGTTTATGTTTGGCATCCTCTCAATCCTTGCGATGTGAGGAGTACGAATATGTAAGTTATATTCAAATAAGGTCAAAAGTTCTTTTTCAAACTTCTTCAATATTTTTTCTCATTTCCGCAAAAATATACAAACAATAAAGGTAAACAATCGGCAGCCGCTATGATAGAACAAAGACATGCCTTCTGTACTTGTCCTGTTTTTGAGCCTTCGCTCACCTTTTTTTGCTTGTTTTTTTGCGGAAATTAGAAAAAATATTGAAGAAGGTTGGAAAAAGGACTTGTTGTATTATATTGCGCGCAGAACAAGACGAGTTCTAGAATTGTGCTGTATTGACCAAGGAGCAATGAAAAAATGAAATACATCTGCATAGCGCAGTCATGAAGACCGGTGGTGATTAGATCTCGACCGTGCATGCACAGAACAATTGGACACTGAACAATAAAACACCCCTACACCAAGTTCAAAAAAAGTCAAAAATTACCATAGACAAGCCTATTTGGTTTCCGCCTTACTCGTTCACTCCTTCGGGGATGTTCAGCTTCTTTTTCAGGAATTATTACTTCTACCAGTGTCTTGACAGGATGTTGCCTCTTCGGACACACGAGGCTGAATATCACCTGCATGGACCAACCGATCACGGTCGTCAATACCAGTATTTGTACCAACTTGAATCGCTGTACCAGTTCTTGCTTCAGGAGAAGTTTCAACCTTTATATATACTGGGACCTTCTGCACAGTCGGTTGAAATTCAGTCAGCTGTGAAGATAATAATGTCCTGGGTGTCTTCTGAAACACAAAGCTGGAAGGAACTGAGCCATGAGCAGAATCAGGAGTAGTATTGTACCAAAGACAAAACTTGATAATGTCACTTTCGCAAGTACCGTTATTTCGAACCATGAATAGCTTGAAAGTCGAGATGAACTTTTCCACTTTGCCATTTGATTGATGATGACCCGCCGGTGTAGTCACATGTTTTATGCTATTGTCCTTCAAGAAATTCTCGAATTCCGAGCTCACAAAATTAGTGCCATTGTCGCTAACCATCACACGAGGAATACCAATATACTTGAAAATTCGCCGAAGTGCTGAAATAGACGACTTACATGATAAGTCCGATACTGTTTGAATATCAGCCCAGTTTGTAGCAGCATCAATGAAGATGAGGTAAGTTTTATCCTTGAAATGAGCCAAATCAATATGAACTCGATCCAGAAAGTCTTTTGCATCAGGCCAAGAGGATAAACCACGACGTGTAGTGCGACGGGCATGAGTCTGACAGATGCAGCAAGTCTGAACAAAGCCATTGATGTCCCGTTCTATTGCAGGCCACCAAAAATATTGCCTTGTAAGCCTGATCATCTTTGTCATACCAGGATGTCCATCGTGTAATAAATTGAGGATCCTTTTACGAAACTGTTGCCAAGGGACTATTCTGAGACCTTTATATATCAGACCATTTTGAATCGAATATTCTTGTCTCATCTTACTGTATGGGAGTAGCTTGTGTGGAATAGTTGAAGGCCATCCATTTACAATGTAACGTTTCAGAGTATCCATATCTTTATCCTTTGCTTGGGATAACTGTCGTAACAGAGTTTCATTGTCTGCGAATTCATCAAGGGCATTGAGCTCGAGTAAGTTCACCATCGGGACAGAGGAATTTTCAACAGTGCCAAGTCGAGATAATGTATCAGCAGCCAGCATACAATTTCCACTCTTGTAATTTACCTTGTAGTTGTAGGCTCGAAGAGTAATCGCCCACCTTTGTAATCGCGCCGAGATACGTTTCATTGGTCTTGTTATTGTCAAATATAAATTGTAGAGGTCTATGATCGCTAACAATGATGAACGAGCGACCACATAGGAATTTATAGAAGTATTTTACAGCTTCAACTACCCCAAGAGCCTCTCTCTCAATGTTTGAGTAGTTTGATTCCGCAGGTGTCAAAACTCTACTTCCAACCCATACAACCTCTGACTGTTCTTGATCATGGGCCAAGACGAATCCAAGATCACTCTTGGAGGCATCTGAGAACACATACAATTGTTTCTTTTGATCATAGCAAGTAATAGAACTAGTAGAAATCTTCTGAATAAGCTCCGATACAATGACATCATGTTTCTTTGGCCATTCCCATCTTGCATCCTTTCTGAGTAAGTTATACAGAGGTCGCGCCATGGAGGAGAAATTAGCGCAAAAGTGTCCATAGTGGCGCAAGGTACCAAGCAAATTGCGAAGTTGAACTTTGTCTTTCGGCATTTGCAGATCTTTGAACGCTTGCAATCGTTTGGGCTGAGGGAGAAGTTTATCATCTTTCAAGACAAAACCAAGGAAATTCACACTACTCTGTGATATTTGAGACTTGCTGTCATTGATTTTAAAGCCAAACTGATAAAGTCTTTCACGAACCTTGCAAAGTCGGGAATTATGTTGCTCTTGAGAAACACCAGTTACGATGATATCATCTTGATATGCAGCAACCCCATGTATATCACTGAGAACACCATCAATAATCTCTTGAAACATTAGCGGAGCAGCCGAAATGCCAAATGGGAGAGATTTGTATGCATAATGTCCCATATGGGTAGATATACACGTATACTTCTGACTCGAAGGTGACAAATTCATTTGCAAATACTCATCCATCATATCAAGAACCGAGTAAATTTTACCACCTGAGATTTTCTCCAAAATGTCTTGTAGCAATGGAACAGTATAGGAATCACAGTCAATAACACGATTGATTGTTTTTGAATAATCTCCACACAGACGAATTGGTCTCGAAGCTCCTGCTTGTTTAACAACAGGGACTATTGGTGCAGACATCACGGGACTTTGAACAGGAAATATAATCTTGGCATCCAAAAGTCTCTTGATCTCATTCTCCACATGAATTTTCATTGAAAACGGCAATGATCTCGCTGGGCATACCATGCCATCAAGCGTTATACCATCAGTCTTAAGCCGGAAGCTTACTTCATAGCGCGAATCACTGCAGGTCACTGGATAACACGACAAAAATGTAGGCTCAATAATTTGATTGACGAAATTAAGACCCAATATTGGTTTTTGATCTTCTCTGGTTACATGAATTCTACCAATGAATCTTTTTGACTGATAAATCAGCTCCCCTCTTTGAATCATACCACACATAAGAACTATATGTTCACCATAAGCCAACACATGAGATTCATTGTAGGAAGGAGTCGTCAATTCATATCCAGTTCGTAAGGCAATGCTCTCAGGAATTACAATAACTTGACTTCCACTATCTAATAGAAAATCGATTGAAGCTTGACCAAGAGTGCAAGTCTCTCTCCAAAAATCGGGAGTGCGGTTGAAATTGTAATCTGACTGCATTGTCAAAACAACATTAGTTGTGGTCATATTATCGTCATTTGAAGGAATTGTAAATGCAATATTATTATTGGAAAGAATTGAAGCTCTGCAAACCTTTGCCAAATGACCAACTTTTTGACAGTTATCGCACACAACCGTCTTGTATTTGCAGTCCTTTCTGACATGACCCTTGCCTCCACAACTATAACATTTATAACCATTTGATGGAGAAAATTTGTAGCCTTGGTTGGTTGAATTTTGCGGAATGATTTCTTGGGTCGTGCCGGAATAGAGGCAACCACAGCATCAGGTTTGGCAGCTGTTACAACAGATTCCTGTAGAAGAGCTTCTTGTATGGCCTCATCAAGTGTGCATCAACAAGCAACTTCTCTCTCGTACGTTGGTCACGTATGCCGAATATAAACTGGGAGAGAATTAGTGTATCTCGCAGAGTTCCGAATTCACATTTTGATGCTTGATCTTTCAACCGTTGAAGAAAAACAGTCGCAGACTCCTCTTTTTGAACCGCAGAATGCAATCGATGTCTTTCGTAATGAAGAATCAGCTTAGGCTTGAGATGTGTCATAACATTCAGCTTGATAGAATCGAAAGTAACATCAGTGGAGTCTACAGACGTCGGAGAGCATAGCGTGGAGATAAGTGAGAAAGCTTTGCTACCGCATGAAGATAGGAGAACTGCTTTCTTTACATCTTTCAGCTTGTTTTCTTCGACGTAGAATTCAAGCATTTGAAACCATTGCTCAACCTCTGGAAATGTAAGAGGCATGTCTTCCAGTTTCCTCGTCGCCATGTTGTATTATATTGCGCGCAGAACAAGACGAGTTCCAGAATTATGCTGTATTGACCAAGGAGCAATGAAAGAATGAAATACATTTGCATAGCGCAGTCATGAAGACCGGTGGTGATTAGATCTCGACCGTGCATGCACAGAACAATTGGACACTGAACAATACAACAGGGCTTTTGACTTTATTTGAATATAACTATACAGACGATGCCAAACATAAACACTTTTGATGAAAAAGTGAGAACATAACATTTTCAACCCAAAGGGTCAAGATTGTGATAGCTTCAGGAAATCGCTAATTCTTTTATTAGTTCACCGATTTTCATAAACAGTGTGTGTCAAAAGAGAGCTCAGAAAATGCGCATGCTTTCCGTGTCTGCTTCGCTGTGAGTTCACGCGCTTTCTTTTTGAAAACTTGAGATTTGAAAATTGAGAGATTTTCATATTTTGAGTACTGCTCAGCAAATACAAAAACGGATACAAGTCTATTATGGCTAATTTCAAAGCTGGTAATGTAAGCTCTCGAATGATGTATGGCACGCTGTTGTGCGATGCGATTGAAAGACATGAGAATCGATTGAACATGAGCGAAATTTAGGTGTTTTTTGTGATCATCTCTGTATATACCACAAACGCAATGATTTGATTGTTCACTACGCACCCATTTTAGATTTTGATGGTCGCATTGTTGCCACTAGGATAATTTATCATTTTCTTTAAAACCGAAACATATACAAACATCCAAAGAATACCATAACTCGCTAGCCGAGACTCCTACTTAGGGTGTACAGTAACGGAGCAAAATTTCGATCCGGGGATCACGATCCGATATTTTCTCAATCCCGGGATTCCGGGATGTCCCGATATTGAGAAAACATTATGAGATTCATGCAGATAACGGTTTCTGTCTACGATTTTGCCTCTGTGTACGTTAATACTGATTAAATAGGCGCAACCACTCCAAATGGTAAGAAAAACTACTAATCAATTGTAATTGTAAATCAACATTTTGATTACGAATGTAAGCAGTTTCTTAAATCATTATTTGTAATGAAGAACCTCATGAAAGGTACGTTCACATTTTACAAGATGAGACATTTCAGAAAATAAGCTTTCACGTTATGTGCACTTGCATAAAATTTTCTTCTCCTTATCAATTAGACATTGATTACGTGATCAACAGTGGCGATTTGAAGGAAAAAATAGTAGGTTAGCCAACGGAAACTCTAATGAAGTTATACTTGCATGAATGTCTGCTTGAAATACCATTTTAAAATGCACATGTCATTCAAGGTGCGATCGCTGAAGCGATTTCTGACT
The DNA here is from genome assembly GCA_907163375.1 of Prostheceraeus crozeri. Taxonomy (NCBI): domain Eukaryota; kingdom Metazoa; phylum Platyhelminthes; order Polycladida; family Euryleptidae; genus Prostheceraeus; species Prostheceraeus crozeri. The sequence goes on from CAJQUW010006769.1 coordinate 88,179, forward strand.
TTCGAAGCAAAGGTCCCAGCGACGTTGAAGGCACGCTCGCTCTCCAAAACAGTTGATGGCACGGAAAGCCATCCAGTCACAAATGAAACCACAAAAGAGCTTACCTCGGACCTTTGTTGTAAAGAAACGATCCAATTCTTTTCGCAAGACGGATTCCATGGAGGAAGGCTCATTTAGTGAACGATTCGTTGACTTCGAATCTAGGAAGCGCTGCACCTCCTCGACCACTGTTGATGCAGTCGCAGATTCTGCCTCAGTTGCAATGCAGTGTTGTTCCTAGTTTGATTGTATTGTGAACATAGAAAATAGATTAATTGCGCTCAGCACTGTACATGTAAGTAATGCTATTTTTCCAGTTATGTGGATTTTTACAAATTTGAACAAGCAGAAAAGTTAATGCGTTTATAGGCCTATTTCAGCAACTGACTGATAGGCCTACATGAGTGCTTATGATACGATTTAAATTAAATCAACTACAGTAATTAATATGTGATTTATCTTCATTGTTTCAATATGTTGGGTTGATGAGTATCAGCATATATCCTTATCCATTTCAAGCAGGCACTCAGACAAACGCCTACTTTTTCTTTATTGACAAAGCAGTTAACACGAAACGCAACTGCAAAATTCATCGTTCAATATAGCATATCCGTGTGATCTTGCATTTGAAATTTTCTGGCATATTTACAATGATCCGATATAAGCATGAAATTGCATCGTTAAGCTCAAGTAACTGAAATCTTCACTTGTCTGTTCAGCTGGATCGATCTCCGTCTAAGATGGTGAGTAATTTCAAGCTGATATTCATGTTGGTATACTTTTGAAATACAAACAGACTCAACAAGATCTTTAGTAAATAAAAAGCTAATTCTACATCTCAAAACAAGACTTTATTGGATTTAGCAACAAAAATTTAGAAAATTAATCTCTGTCCTTTGCAAGTGAAAAGGGTTACGAAAATCGTGTATGACCACGTGAACCACGAGACCTTCGTTCAATCTCAGCGGGTGCTAATTTTGCACAGAATTGAATCTCAGACACAAACTTAGATATACATACTTAAACCATGATAATTTCACTTTCCGGATTGCATTTTACACTTTTTATATCAGAGGTATATTTTCTTGTGATTTCTGGGATTTATTTCATCAGGAATTTCTATAATGTTAACTATCTACAGCATAACACAAGAAATCCATTATATTAGTGTGCAAGGCTTTAGCACAAATACAGAAATCTATGACTTTCATCAAAATTTGTTGGTTAGGGTTTTAAAGAATTGACTCGTGTATAGGCTTGGTCATTTCCGATTCTATGTATACATGTAGATCTCTATTTGTCATTTGATAGTGCTAATGTGTGCTATGAATCCATTTCACTTTAGTGTCAGTTCAGGCATATATAATTTGCTTCCAGTTCAAATGGAAAATCAGATTCTTTTAAACACATGATGTCATAATTCAAAATTGGTGAAGCATTTTCCACTGAATTTGATTAATTCAATTTTATTGGGATCTTCTCATCAATTAGCAAGTTTTTGCAATAATTCTGCCCATCAGCTAATTGATCTTATCTTCTCCACTGAACCACTAATTATGAAAATTTCACTAATTATAACCATGCGCACATGTAAAAATAGTTTTTCATTTTGTATCATTGTACTTTTGAACATATTTGAAAGATCAGCAAGTTCGACTTCAAAATCCATTCTGATTCTGCTTACGATGACTTTGCTGTCAGTAAAATATTATTGGTCTCTGAAGAATCAAGTGATTTCTAGAATTAAAGTAAATAATTAACGCCACAGAGCTAGCGCATGACATCGTAACCAAAGATTATTAAAGACTGATTCAATGAACAGGAATTCTAGATTTGTACTCCAATTCACCAGCAATTACACAAAAACTTCAATCTATTTCATATTGTACTAATACCAGATAGTGTTCCCCTTATTAGGCTGTGTGTATATATCTTTTGTAACGCAACATTCACAAAGGGTAAAGTGAAATTAGGGGATTTGATTTCTGGAGCTAAGATTTTTAAGTGCTGGCTATTATAAAAAGACGGAGCATGACATAACAAATATCAGACTCAGAGAGACTGAATATTCAGAATATTGCGGCCTAATATCAATTCCAAGGATGAGTCAGCACAATATCAGGAATCTTTGATTATGTAACTTTCAATGAGCATTAATATGACCATGACTTTCACATATCTTTAACTCGCATCACAGCACAATGCTTAAATTTCAAGTTCCAAGTTTGTAAATCTTGCTTACCTCCCTTGCTTCCCCTGACGCAAAATATTCGGAGTGTAGAATCACATTAGCAGCATTTGCCATTTTTCAATTTTTAGCATTAACCATGCTGTTCTAGCAGAACTATACAATTCGCATAGTAACTATGACTTTAGTTAGATTAGCTGGTAAATTTGAGAAATAACTGACAGAAACCATTGACTCTGATCGGGGTTGCAACCGACTAATCAAGGTTTAGAGCGTTAGACATCATTCGTTTTCTTGACACATGAAATACAAGAATGGTAGGAATACCAGTGTGTTGAATAAACAAGCGTCCCCGATTATGCGTACCGGCACGCTTTAGTTTTTATCCAATTTGAACTTCAATCAGAAATTATGAGCTCATTTGTACTTAAATTGCATTGTGTTGTGCGTGCATGAAAAATTCAGCAGCAAAGGAGGGTCAGCTAAACCCACAGATGAGACTTTCTATGCTTCCTCTAGTTGAGTGAAATGTTCTAAGTCCAAAACCGTAGTTTTTGACATAGAAAGTCATCAGGTCAAGAACTAAAGTGCTCATACGACGTATACCTTTGTCTATTGAGCTAAACACATTCAAACTTAGCCACCACAACATTTTAGCAAATTTTAGCCACATTCTTATATACATCACGGTCAGAAACATGATAATAACACATACGCACAATAGGAAACACACTTAATCAGATGAAACATTTTCACCAAAAACTTCAACAGCCTGCTTCCCATTGCTTTTATGTGTTTTCTTCTTTAATCCTGTCTGTCAAGAAAAGGAACCAGTGGGGCACCGCGGCAGCGCAGATTCGCAGTGGCCGACGAGTGTGCAGTATTCTGTGAAAGTCTCATTTTCGGCCTTGCTCCTGCAGAAACCCGTGACTGCTGATAAGCAATCCTTCATAAAACTGCAGTTTGTCATCCACTGCAAATTGTGGAACATGTCAACGAAATATCATCATTTATAGTCCATCCTCAAAATCATCCTGACCAGAAAAGGATTTTACCGAGCTAGAAAACGTATTCTGCGGAGCGCTAAAGACAGAATATGCATGTGTATACTCTTCATAACTTATTTCTTACCAAAGTGCATATTCCCTTTCCTGTACATGGGCTTCCAGCATATAGAAAACGAACTAATTTTTATACATTCTGTAACACATTTCCTCCACACAATAGCAAACTCGCAGAAGAGGATGCGGCGAACATCAGAGCTTGATTGAACAAATTTGTTGATATTCATTTCAAACAATGATGACGAATTCTCCAATTCGGATGTGAAAGATCATTTCAGTTAATTCAATAGAAGTAATTGTGTGGGAGATATTTCGCGGCTCATTTTCCATTCAAACAAATATTCGCTATTGACATTTGTGTGAGATAATGGCTTTCTGATAACAGCTAAACTATCAATGAAGCATTCTTGTTCAAGGACAATAACACAGGAAATGACCAGTATCTTTACATTATGCAACAGCAGTGTGGCATGTAGGATGCATGCAGAAGGGTGATAATCAATGAATTTGAAAAACTCAAAGTTGAAAAGTTAGACGCCATTAAATTCAAATAACAGGTCAGACTGACGGAACAGCACTATGATCGATCCGCTTAGATCTCTGGAACCAATTCTCTACCATCGATTTACGAGGAAAGACAGAATGGAATGCAGTTGAATACATTACATTGATGCATCAGTTGAAACCATCAATGAGATAGTCTATCCGTCAGTATCACTGAACAGCATCCACTACAAAATGATCCACCCTAGCTTTTTTAGAAAGGTTATCTCTTTATTAAACCCTATTTTCTAAGGGCTCTTGTTCGGCCCTTCGTGTTTCGGATAAAAGGAGAATTTTTTAATATCTAAAGAGAATGACAACTGTTAAGTCAACAAAAAACGCCACTACCCCTGATTCCCGACTGCACACGCCTGACCCAGGAATCGAACCAAAGTTCGCGGGGGAGAGAAGCTCGTACGTTCTTCACTAGGCCGAGCTGACGGTACAAAAGGAATGCGAGTGAAGGCAGAAGTGATCTCCAAGCGGGTACGACAGCCTCTTGAAGAAGGTGCGAGCTCGTCTCCACCGCGAACTTCGATTATTTTCCCGGGTCGGGCTAGTGCGGTCGCGCAATCAAGGGTGTTGGAGTCTTTTGTTGACTTAATCGTTGTCATTCTGCATGGATAATCAATGAGTCGCCCTTTATACGAATTTCATGACGTTAAATCTTCTGTTGAATCCTACACTTAAAGTCCAACAGATGACAAAGATCCTCCACGCTGTGCAATGGAACAATTTTGGGTACTTATGGATTAACTCGCCCTCCAGGTTTTCTAAAAGATGTATTTTAGCACCTGTGAAATATGCTCACAACACTACTTATAAGTTCATGTCCCTTTTTCTTTTTTGTGCCTCAAATACGCACCCATCCAGAATACGGACTGTATTTGCTAGTTTGGAACTTTATTTGTGCCATTCAAATACGGACCTTATCCAGATTTTATACAGAAGTGCATTAGTCTACCTAATTAGTTATTTTCCTGTCATATCTGGACAAATCATTTACAAAGAAAATGCAGTTTAGAAAATCTGTTTGCTAAATTTCGGACCTTTTTATACTTTAATACGGACCATTTTGCCTGACAGTGTGGTTTTAGAGTTAAAAGTCAATCCATCACAATCTTTAATTATTTCTAGAAGATTGAAACGCAACTTCATTATTATTCCTCTATGGCATTATCCGAGTTTGTCAATTATTTGTGTAGATGTAAAGGATCACGAATGGATACTTCCCTTACTCGTCATTGGTTTTGTTTGAAACAACGATTTTAAAGGACAAAACAAAGAATTTATTACCTCAAGTACATTAAGTCAAGAGCACATCTCTTAATGTCACATTGGATATTCCACCGTCATAAGTTTTTGGCTTTACGTAAATTTCCTTCTTTAAGAATTCATTCACAATGAAGACAAGAGTTCGTCTTCACGGTACTATTAACTGATTCAGTAATCCGCCAATCACTAGAATGTCTTCAGTCGCACGCAGTTTTGAAGACTAAGAAATATAAAAGCTCATAATTTGCATGTTGTCTATTTAACCTTTCGGAATGCTGAGGATTCGGGAACAATATCTTCAGGAATGATAAACTGTCGCCAGATTGACGAAAGCTTCTTCTGATTCAATAATGCGCTTTTGAAATGTGATCATTCAGCTGAAATTTCATATCACAAGATTAAGTGCACAAGAATCATAAACGCATTCTGTAGATACGAATTCTTTCGCTTCTCGAGGAGATTTTGTATGATTGTCAGCAGGCAAATTAAGTATAGTTGTGATTACAGTATCACCGCAGAAGGGATTGAAAACATGATTGTTTGAAAATTCATTTAGTGCAAACTGAGCTGTAACCTTTGCAGTAATTTCTACAACCCTGAAATCGGATTTTTAAAATAAACAATCTTTCATCGGAGAACTTGCATACATTCTCCCTGCTCGGTTGTCGTTGTTGTCATATATAATCATTTGCTTTTGCCCTAATCATTTATCGCATTAATGCAATAGGCCTTATTTGCCATGATTTTCATGTTTGAGTCTCAATAACAACTTAACCGCGAAAATGCCTGAGGGTCTATGATATATAAGTCTTTGATCTATCCAGTCTTTGATCTATATATCTAAATCGACCTGTGCTCTATGTAAAAGTGCTGCCCAGGATCTGAATTAGTATTCCATCAATCCATAAAAGCAATTAGCACTTAGCAATTAAAGGTTGTTTTAATAGTTTGTGAGTATTTGTGGAAAACAGATTTTTTTGTTTGATATTTTATCAAGTATGTATATATATACTTGATGCTATAACTATTTCTTATATTTCATCTAAGAAAAGAGTATGCAAGAAGGCAACAATTTGTAATGAAAATTAGCGTTTCAGTTGTTATTATTCGCTTCGCTGAAAAGTTTGTTTTAGATAAGGATCCTAAAAATCTGCTAAAATGTCCTATCAAGTACTTGTCCTTTTTAGTGCACTTTTCATTCATCTCTACCGTGTACTTTGAAGACAGCTCTAAAACCTTTCTGAACTAAAATCCTAAGTTCAACCGCTCATTTAGGCACCGATCTCGGTCAAAGTTGCTATGCAGATCTTTAGAAGAATCACATCCCTGAAAGATGCCGCATTTATAATATCTTGTCGCATGGCGCTTTATTGTAAGTCATTTAATCAAAATATTTTTGCATACAAAGAGAAATAGTAATACCCGTGAATATTTACAAAGGTCACTGACAATGTACCTTCCCATTGCCAAACTGTGGAAGCCGCCATCGCTTCGGTACCGTTGCCATGACAGCGCATATCCACGACTCACTATTGTTTTCAGTGTGCATGCCCGTTCTAGCTCTTTATTATAGACCAGGGCTTCTCAAACGGCAGGTCGTGAGCCCTTCAGGCTTGGGTCGCGTGGTCATTACTGGGTCATGTGGGTCGCGGTGAAATTATTGGGTCACAACGCGCAACGTGGCAAAATTTTGGTTGTTCTCCAAACGCGTAGAATTTCAAAGAATGCGGCTTTCGGGTGTCGGTTCGGATCGGCACAACACATTATGCAAGGCTGCGTTTTTTGCGATGCTGCTGCTGAAGAACAAATACTCGATTTTTCACCTTGAAAACATTTTGATTGTGACACTTGGCAGCTATCAGAAACTAACGAGGAAGTGATCATGAATTGATTCTTACCCTCACGAAAATTCCTCATGATTTTTTATGGAATTTTTACTCATATATATCTCATGAAATTTAATGCGGATTTGGAACGTTTTCGCATGAAATATCTCATCAAACTTCATGAGCTTTCTCATGAAAATCTCATTAATAAATTAACAATTGTTTTTTCATACTTGTGAATTTATTTTTCTCGCATATTGTTATTGAAGTTTTCTTGGCCTAGCCATATTGCCCCAAAGCATTGCCACGCCATGTTTGCAATGCTATTTCAGTATTCGCAATAATAGACCACTATTTATCATGATCTTATATTTAACTGTGATTGTATATATGTCTATTTTCAACATCTTGCATAGTAATGATAGTTGTAAAGTCATCATTTCATAGTCATCATCATTCATTCATCATAGTTGTAAAGCCATGTATATGCATCATTTCGAAAATGCTGTTGCACATCGCCATGATACATCCTATATATTTTTATTTTTATCTTTTATAGACTAAACTTGAAGATCATGATCGATTGAATAAGCTTTTTTATGGTTATATCCTTTCGCGGCTGGCATGCATAACTTACTACTTATAAGCTAATTTTCACGAAGATCTCATAAATGCTCATGATTTTGTCACGAACGCGATCAATGCATCATGAGAACATCATGAATCAAATATTTTCTTTTGAGAATATCATGAGACTCATAATAATCTAATGAGCTCTCATAAAAATCTCGTTTTCGTGAGTTTCGTGAGGGTATTCACCACGTAAACAGTTTTTTGAGTGTAAAAGATCGCTTGTTATTCGCTTGCTATTCACTCGTTATTATTTTTCACTGTCCGACATGGCTGAATGATATAATTGAAACTGCGTCTTGCGGTTTGTTATTCAGAAAATATTGTAATGCATTGTATCCGCATATAAATTTCGACGACCTATCAAATGGATGATAATAATTTGCACTGTTAATGTTTGGGGGGCATACGGTTGTACGTTCACGAGTCCGGCTAGGTCCAGGTTTCCGACCCCCTTCCGGACTACCTGCTTGGTGGCGCTTGCAGGTCATGCCCCCTGGATACTACATTAATTGCCAGTAGTAACTAAACAACCAAATTATCCCACGCTTTTACATCATCGATGACTGGACGGAGAAGGACACTCCTGTAAACCGGGGCAGATCAGGCTCGCTGAGGTCTTTTGAGGCCTATTGGTCTTTGGGTTCCAAATCCCTAACACAAGTTGGTTGGCGTCAGGAAGGGCATCCGGCCGCAAAACATTGCTCCAAATTAAACATCAATGAATAGTCCGTTGCTGCTCTAAGCCCCTACCTCTTTATCCTGTTGTTAGATGAGATATCAAAGTCGATCAGAGGGAATAGAGAAAATGACACACTGGAACTACTGTTTGCCGACGATCTGGTAATATCAGGAGACACAAAGGCGAGAAGCCCTCGAATCCCATGGTTTGCGACTCAGCAGAACTAAGACGGTGTACCTCAGCACGAAAGAAAGTGAGCGCATCCATCTGCAAGGCACCGCAATCCCGACGGTTGATGCTTTTAAATACCTCGGTACTGTCTTGGATGACAAAGGCACATCATGGAGGGACATGAGGGCGAAAACACAGGCAGGTTGGCAGAACTGGAGAGCTATGTCTGGTGTCCTGTGCGACAAAAAGATGCCTCTACGACTCAAGGGCAAGGTTTTCCACACAGTGGTCCGACCCGCAATGCTGTACCATGCTGAGCTCTGGGCCCGAAGAAGGCTGACCTTATTGCGATGGAGGTATCAGAGATGAGGATGCTGAGGTGGTCAATGGGGAAGACAAAGAAGGATAGAATAAGAAACGATAAGATCCGTCGTATGCTTAAAGTACCCCCAATAAGCAAAGAGATTGACACTCGCCGATGGAGATGGTTCGGACATCTGCTCAGAAGATCATGACCTCCGACCGAGCCATGTGGAAGAAACGGACTGAGGGGCCACCCCGTGCTACCCAATCATCCGGGAGGCTGAAACTTGATCGAGCAAGGTGAGCACTGTTATTGTTTTATCCTCGTGGGTCGCCGCCGACACATAGAAATCAAAAAGTGGGTTGCGATGAGAAAGGCCTGAGAACCGCTGTTATAGACTGTCGGATTTCTATGGTGAGCATTGTTATTGCCTCCCAAGTTTGTGGTGAAAATGCATTCTAAAATACAGTAACAAATTACACAGTCCTCCTCGCACCAATGCAGTGGCGGGCGCCATTCCGAATAGTGCGACTCAGCTCACGGTTAATCGAAAATTGCGGGATTCTGAATATTTTAAGATTCAGTGATAAAAAGTTAAAAGCTAATCTAGTTTACAGCATCATTTTTAGTTTAAGTCGCAACAAAGCGTCATAACTCGCAAACAAAGCATGAAAAGTCTTAATAATCCATTGTTTATTGTAATTACTGCAATTTTTCGAACTTTTTTGTTGTAAATCATAGATCATGCTGTAAGCACATCCTGTACATACGAGTATGCATATACTATGATTTATATCATCAATATTTTTATTTCCGAATTTTTATTCTTTTGGTTTATATCAATCATGTTTTATCGAACACAGTTGTAGGCGCATATGCTTTTGCCGTTAAGTTTTGAATTAGGCACAATTATGCATCAATAAATCCAAACTTTTAGACTTACAGCGTTTGCAAAACATTCAACAAAACATTCAAATCCAATAGAGAGATTTCCTTATACTTAAACAGCTTAAGCCAAAAATTCCTCGGCAGCCATAGACACTGAATTTCTTCTTACAACGGCTCGTCAGTACGGCTCGGAATGGCTGAAATTGGTTTATAGTATCTTGAACTAGCATTCTACAATCTGTATAACTACCAGCCGCACTGCAATGCCTGGATAAATAAACATAAAAGGACCCATTGTACAGTCCTTTAGCCCACTCAGCCATTCCGAATACTGACCAACCCGTGCAGGGCAAAACGCAGCTTCCACTGCATCCAAGGAATTTGTGTGCTTAAGTTGATCAAGTCTTAGAACATCTTTCTATTCTTGCCCAGGGGAACTGACACCCTGCAATCTCTATAATTATCAAATTTGTATTCCAAGTGCAAATCGGCTCGAAACGCATTGCTGTCAATGCATTTATATGATTTCAATACGGAGATGTAATAGCATAGAGACCTATGATACTAGCATAGATACTATGCCTAACTACCTTGACAATCTGTATCATTCGCATAAATCGCGTAGCTTGTCCTATACAAATGTGCTTGATGCTACTGTATAAAATAATGCATTCTTGCGGTGTCCGGGAAGCAAGCAAATTTCATTGAGAAGTCGAATTGCAAAAAATCGCACGATTCCTGGTCATTGAAGAATCAGGTGTTCATGAATGAATGGGAGCAGGAGATGCAAGGATTCAAATCGAGTGTTGTGAACTATTTGAATCAGCTGCTTGATTCAATGCATATATCTGATATCCCCACGGACAAAGTCAGTGATAACCAGGAACGTGAGCTCTCGACATTCAGCGATCCGTTTGAAACATTGCTTGCTCCACGCCCAAAGCGCATGAAGACTTCGCTTCATGAACAACTTGAAACAGAAATGTTGCTTTTTGAGACCATTCGTGTGGCCTCCAGACATCCGACCAAGGAGTTTTGGAAAGAGAAAGGACCACAAATGAGACTTTTGTCAAAGTGTGCAAAATTCGTTTTTCCACCCCAGTGTCATCGGCTTCTATAGAAAGACTATTCAGCGAGGCGGGGATTCTCTTATCGAAGCTTCGAAAAAGGCTCAAGCCTGACAAGCTCAGCGCTATGATTTACACAAATATGCTTGTAAGTTAGAGACTGTATTATAATTCAGTTCCTAGGTTTGCATGAACATTTATTATTCATTTGATATATTTCATAACAACGTTTGTTAATCCATTGACATTTTTCTAGTGCATCGGCTATTCTCTAGATTTTCATACCCGTAGAAACGTTTGTTAATCCATTGATATTTTTCTAGAGCATCAGCTATTCTCTTGATAGCCTTCATTGCTGCATGGTAGAGTTTTGCGTTTGTTAATCCATTGATATTTTACTTCAGCATCTGCTATTCTCATGATTGTTTTTATACCCGCATTTTGTTTGTTAATCCATTGATATTTTCTTGAGTATTTGCTTTTGCCTTGATCGTTTTCAAAGTGACCCTTGTTAATCAATCGATGGTCTTCATTCGGCATCACGCGGGTCTCAAAGTAACGGTTGTTAGTCCATTGATAATTTATTGAAGATCTGCTATTCTTAGATTGTAGTACTGTCATTCGTTGGCCTTTATACATAATAGGGCCTACATTGGAGAGTTTTTATAATATGTAGCTTTCATCAATCCATTGATATTTTTTAATGTTTGATGCCTTTTTAGCAGCAACGTTTGTCAATCCTTGGACAAATTTTCAATGAACGTTTGTTTCTCGAATATAAATTTGTCTTTTTGCATTTGTGGCTTTATCATCAAAGTTAGATAGAATTGGAATTACACCGTACCTAAATACTCGTACATGGGATGCGAGCGAGCGTATTATCACATGTTCATAAATCAGTAGTTGTTTTCTGTTGATAAGTCATAGAAATATGCGTAGGCGAAGTATTGACTTCATTGCTTGCATAAAGGCACTTGTACTTGTATTGTAAACTTAAATATGATATTGCGATGAGCTAGAAGTTTGCCATGTTCATCACAAGTACGGCACCGCATGAAGTGAATCAGAGTGAATCGACATGCGAATATGTGTATGTATAGGCCTATATGTAATCGAAGACTATTTCGATGAAGTCGTCTTTATTGATTGACTAATCCCTGAAACAAAATGATAGATATTTTTGATAATTAGTAAAAACTTACAATTTTTGGAAATTACAAAATAAGATAGATTGATATGCCAATACTTTTTCATCCAAAAGATAGGTCAACTAAAAGCGCTTAATCTCATCAGTTTAATTACGAAAATCCGTTAATCGACTTGTAGTCCGAAAGAAGAGAACCATAAACTGTAGATAGGAAGAGTAATGAGCCATGGGAATTCTGATGGGAAATACTGAAAAATCCCGTGGGAATGGGATTGGAATGGGAATTCAAAATCAATTCCCACGGCAAGCCTGGGAGCAACCGATGAATGTGAATAGCGATGTATTAAGCATTGCGCGCTCACCGGTAACTGCGGTAACAGAAGAAAAATGTTATAAACCCGCCTATTAGTCGAGACCCCTATTTTTGGAATGAATTTTGGGTAAAAAACTCGACTTATAGGCGAGTGTATACGGTAATGCTTACAAAGGGGCGATAGCTTAGACAACATGTCTGACAGTGTTCAAAGTGGTATTTAGTGGCAAACCGCCCGAAATTTCGTTAAATATGCCAATGGCGTATCGAAAGCTTGCTGCACGTGCGAGTTATACAATAATAATGATAAATTTTGCTATTTTCATAAAGACACATCTCTATAATTACCTGTAATGAGCTTGTATCGGTATTTACTTCGCTAAATAAAGAAAATGCATGTAAAAGAATGTAAAAGGGAAAATTACAAAGCGATTGATGCTTCCACTGATGCGAATGATTCACAAAAAATTGCGTGTGGAGAGTATTAAGATAGTTTTTCGTCATGGTAATGTGTACTGTTAGCAGATTAACCAATTCAGCAAATAATCTGTCAATGTCAAATAGTCTGCGAAGAGAATAAGCTACTTACGGGTACTCGGTTGAATAGTAGTAGATGCCATTTCCCTTGACATCGCGACTGTTGCCGTTGATGGGTGCTTCGTATCGTAGAAATTGAATTATGATATCTTCATCAGGCATCAAATACTCATTCAAAGCGATAACAAACCATTGATTTTCTTTGACATATATGCGACTTTTGTATAAATTGCTGGCATTTCGAACGCCGTTGCGAATTATTCGTATTGGCTCAGTCATGGTTATGTTGACCGAGTGTATTGTCACACTGTTTGTTCGAGAGTATACGCGTGCAAAAATTTCAGCCTTTCCATACAATTTGAATTGATCTGGCGTCTTATCGTAAAAATCAGGAGCGAATTGAAGACTGTAATGATGCGGAATGATTGACTTTGGAAGTACAAAGGAATGTTGCTTCTCAACTCCAGAGGCATCTGAAGATAAAGTAATAGTTCTAGAAATAGCAATTAAAGCAATCATAATTAGCATAATTAGGTACATATTATGCAGAAGGACATTTGTGTGTAAGTTGCTTTTTACACAAAAGTTTACATTAACTTGTCGCTGTCCTTACCTTGTCTAAAGACGTTTGTTAAAATTGTCTGATGCACAAACGATTTTACTTGGTAATGTGATGACAAGTGCTCAGATACAAGATCTGCGAATTCGTAGACATCTCCATTTTGTAATCTTTGAAATATATAGACTTTCTTCACACAAGCTCGTAGAACTCAAGCCGCTTTTCAAATTCAGTTTTGTGCCTATGTAGCAGTTGGACTGTAGACGGTTCATGGCAACTTTTACTAGACAGTTGTGCGTGCCGTATACTATTGAAAATTATGATTTAATCTCACCATTGCTTGATCGAAATCAAAAATCGAATCCCTTTTTATGATGTCACGAGTTTTATTGAAAATAAGATGAACCGACGCGTTTCGTCTTAAAGACTCTACATCTGTTGTCATTGTACAAGGTGAGTCAAAAATAACTTTATGCCGTTTGAATGAGATATTTATTACGGGTCAACCTTATTTTACCCGGGGGTGGGCTCCTCCCTCACGAAAATTCCTCATGATTTTTTTTTGAGATTTTTTCTCATATGTGTCTCATGAAATTTCATTCGGATTTGGAACGTTTTCGCATAAAATATCTCATCAAATTTCATGAGTTTCTTATAAAAGTCTCATTAATTAATTAACAGTTACTCTTTATACTTCTCTTACTCTCTATACTTCTTTATACTCGTTATACTTCTCAATTTATTTTTCTTGCATTTAGCTATCGAGGCTTTCTATATCCCACGCCATAACCACAACACTATTTCAGTATTCGCAATAATTTACTATTATTTTGTTACAATAAGATATTGAACTTTGATTGTATTTATCTCTATTTTCAACATCTTGCATTCATCATCTAATTGTAAAGTCAAATTATATGCGCATCATTTCGAGAAGGATGTTACAGATCGCCATGATATATTCTATATTGTTGCTTTTTATTTTTTATAGACTAAGCTTGGAGATTCTTGTCGATTTCTTATGACTCTTTCCTTTCGCGGCTATTATGCATACCTTACTACTTATAAACTTATTGTCACAAAAACCCCATGAATGCTCATGATTTTCCGATGAACGCATCATGAGATATTATCCTCATGAATGTTCTCATTACCACTCATTATATTATCATAAAAGCATCATGAGCTAAACATTTTCTTATGACATCATAATCTCATGAGCTCTGATAAAGTCTCATGAATCCGTATTAAACTTCATGAGTTCTCATAAAAGGTTTTCGTGAGGGTTGGAGCTCCAACACCTGTTTTAATATTGCTTTGAAACTACATGCACATTGGCTACGACTTTAATTTCTTGATACTATTATTTTCTCCGTATTTTTGATAATCGATTGAAATTCTATCAAATTTGGACAATTGGAGCATCAAAAATTCGACCTTTATTGAAACGCACTTCTTGAAAATCTGGATTTTTGTCAATTTCCTACATAATGAGCTCCTATCACGTCGATCAGTACTAGATCAAGTAGTTGGTCAAATAGGGATAAATTGGCAGCTGTCCATTCAGTCAAACTTCCAACTTCCGCGGAACAGATTGAGACACACGAGGAGACTTTCGTCTCTTTGATTGACCAGTTATCACAAAGACAGTTCCAGCTGCATACCTGCGGGAATCACTGCATCCGGGACTGCTTCCACAATCGTTAGTAGGACCAAACCGTGCTGTTGCTTCTACCATTCTCTTCGTAGTACCACATGACAACCAGAAGGCATAATATGGCGAGGATTGGCATGCATGTCACATAAATGACAATGTCCGGATTCCCCAACGAGTGAAATAAACGGGGTGGGTGATTCATCATAGGTCCGATGCCAATAGCCAATGTTCCACTATCGTTCCATGAGATTTTGCAATCTTCAACTTCCCAAATGAGCCATCTTCTTTGCTGATGCCCTGTTGCACTAGCAGGGCAAGTCTCTTCTCTTCTTCCTACCTCTTTCTCTCGCAACTTTCTTCTGTGGTCACCTTCACTCATTTCTGGCCAATTTTTTTTCTCTTTTCCACATCAATGCCGTTTTGGACAACTTCTATAACCTCTCTGTTCTTTGCCACATAATTGATAGAAGACTTACTGTACTTCCGCCAAATCCCACTTTCGGCCCACTTTCAACTGAGATGAATCTAGGCAAATAACCTCATCTTGAGAGAAGTCAACATAGACTGCATCCGTATCTTACTGACTTTATATTCCTCCACAATATATGTCAGACTTCTCCAAAACAGAGAATCCTTTTTAAAGTATGCATGTGCCACGGAAAGCATTGTACTGCAACAGAGATTTTGTCATACCGTTTTACGTGTGATTAATAAAGCATTATTATTATTATTATCTCCATTTCAGATGGGCGATCTCACAACACGCCAAATTGCATCATCCACACCTTGAACCAACCTGGTAGAGATATTCCGTTTATTGTCCAGGTTCTTCCATGCTGCCGCTTGTACTTGTGCACCCTGATCAGTCAATGGAAATGTGTAGCATCTTCCAATGCTTTTCACTGTTACCTCCCGGACAGTCGGAATAAGCTTGCCTCCCAAATCTAAAGGTGCCGATGTCATCTTGCCTTTCAGCAATGACAGTGACCTACTTACAAGGATGCCGGCACGTGTGTAGGGCAGGTGTTGCACCGGCCTCAAGGAGAAGGAGGCCTCAAGTACTTTAGGACACCTCATCTTCCCAAAGGTTTTGCATATAGGCGTGGCACTTGTTAATTTTAAATTGATAGCTATAGCTTATTAGTTTTATTTCAACTATAGTTCCATGCTCATCGGACAACTAAAATTTCTGGTTTGAATCAGTGTGAAAATCGAGTGAGGAAAAATCACTCTTTTCAATCTTGGACTACGCTTAACACATTTCTAACAAGTTAAACTCCGCGAATATACTACACGATGCATAAATGTGCTTCACACCCTTTTACAAACAAACAAAAAATAAAAGGTCTAATTCTATGAATAATTAGGCAGCACGTTTTCCTGTTACTTGGAGATGTCTTGCATTTATACACATGAAGCTACAACAGAACGTCTATTGTGTTGCATTTCAAGTAGGCCTATAACGCGAATGCCAATATATCAAGGGTCTTTATGGCAGTTTCATGCCTTCTTGTTCTTAAACAATTGCAACTCTTGCTTCATTGTTGCAAACATCGTAATACTATTTTATGCATAAATTGTAATGGATCACAGAAAACAATGCAATGTAAAAATTCGATTAAATGCCTTTCACTTCTATTCTTTGTTTTGGAACAAAGAGTGTAGTCCTATGTAACAGAGCTATCTGTAAAATTATTCAAATCCTACCTTGATGATTCACACACTAAAATGAGCATGATAATCTATCCTTGAATGAGATCAAGGAAATTCTAAAATATGTTCAATACAAAAACATGCTACAAAAGTACGCATTGTCATAACACTTTGTCTGTGGTCTAGGAAAGAGAAGCTACAAGCGATGGATGACCTTGCAGGACACGCAAATATAACAAGTAATTCCAATGAAACTCAAAATGATGAGCGGGGATTCCTGGCGACTTTTGAAAACTGTTCTAACGCAGAATGCTATGGAATATAAATACAATGACGAAATAAGGAAAACTGGAAGTGAACAATGTGTACTTACATTTTAGAATCTGCAGTATAAAGAAGTAGAATAAAATGCAATCCATTCCGATTTGACTTCGCATGAATCACATGTAGCCGCTCAACAATAGATAATACATGAGTCTGTTTCGCCCTTACGACATTTTGTATCATGAAATAGAATGATACCATTGAATGTCCACAGACACTGTCAGACAAGAGCAAGCCAATCACAATACAGCATGTGATACCTAACACATAAAATGCTTGTTGCCTAGAGTTATGCTTGCTCACAGACTATAAGTGGCTCTTTAATCTTTTTATCTCATTTAGTTTAATAAACTCTCCTTTTTCAAGTAATCGGCACCGCATTCGCCCCTCGAACCTGCTCCTACCTGCACTTCACATTGAATATCTGCTGCAGAAAAACACAGTTACCGGCGTTCTTCAGATATGCCTTTCAATTTGCTTTTAACAGTGATTTTCTGTCAATTTACATGCAGATAAAGGTCTAATGGACATGCAATATTCCGTAGACATAACAGGCATAGCAGTGGCGGGAGCAGTTAATCGATTCCGCTCGATTAATCGTGCGACGGAATCAATCGCGCGATTTCTTTGCGATGTGACTTCTCAATGAAATTTTCTTGATGAGGTAAAAGATAATGTTTCTATTCACTCCTTCAACGCTTGAGATAATTGCAATGCGCGGATGCTCGTACATGCGATCATTTAGGCCTATATATCTCGACAGAGTTGACGCGTGACGGAAATTTTCATTCCCATGCAACAGAAAATCTCTATGACATTTCCTCCACACCGCAGGAATGAATAATTTCATACAATAGCATTAAACACGTTCGAATAGGCCAGGCACAGAATTTACACGAATCGCGCATGTTGTCAAGCATGTTAGGTCCCTGTATTATATCTCCGCATTAAAATCATATGAAAGTGTTGATAACAATGCGCATTAATGTCTGATTTGTAATTAACTTGCACAATGCGAACATGGTCCGGTAACAATTGTACTCTCATCTAGACTATATGGCACATGCATGTAGATCTGCTTATCATAAAGATTGCACAGTGTCACTTCGCCTGCTAGGCATGGGACATAAAGACGTCCTCAAACTTGAACAATTTTTGCGCAAAACTTCTTTGGCAGCAGTAGACGCTGCGTTTTTCTTCCTACAAGGGCTCATCAGCACGACTCGGAATGGCTCAAACTATCTTTAAAATTTCTGGAATGGCTGAAAAAGAGGATAATCATAAAGATTGTTCTAGAAATCATAAAGAAGTTGTAGACATTTTTAGGTAGTTTGGACCATTCCTATCTGTGCTGACAAGCTCTTGTAGAGTTAAACGCAGCGTCTAGAGCTGCCACAGAATTTTTGTGCTTAAATTGTTAACGTCTGACGACATTTTTCTATTAGATTTGATGATGTTTTGCTAGCGCAATAAATTGGTTAAATAATGGTACATAATAAATTGGTTTGATTTAATTGACGCATTATTAATTATCCATATTTCAGGACTGACAAAAGAAACGGGAAATACCAGCATATTCGATGAAATATGATATATAAATACTAGAAAAAGCAGAACTGTGAAATGAAAGTATTTATAATATGCTTCATTGTAGGTACATGTAGCGTAGACTTTGCAGTACTTCTATGGTAGCACGTTTGCAACAAAATAGATTATCGAGACTCTTCATGCCTTGCTTGTGACTTCTATGTATTTTGATTCATTATAATTAGGGTGGTCAATAAAGTAAAAATACGGTCAAAATAGACAAATGAATGCAATATAGTCAATAGAGTAAAAATAAGGTCAAAAAGTTTAAATAAGACAGTAAATTTTTCAGGAATATGGTCTTCCCAGGCGCTATTTTTAGACACCTGGCCTTCCTAAGCGCTATTTTTAGATATGGGTTCCCCGAACTCTTTTCAATCAAAACAAAAAGCTAAGCTATTGGGACACCAAATATTCTCGCAAGGATTTCAACGCACATAACTACATCTTTTTCTTAACTGACACTGACTATCTTCGATTGCTCGAAATACCCAAGACAGCTGAAAGTGATGCATCCAAGTGCAAAAGAATTACTTTGCGAATATCCTCAAGAATTTAAAGTAACACCAAGGAATGAACTTTTCCGTCTGCTTTATGAATGCCCGGTGAAATACGCGAAACAGTTTACGATTGACAGTCATCGTAAAAGTGCCAAAATGCGACGAAGTTACAAAGAATTACCTCTTCATCATCAGTACCCACCTCATCAAAGCATGAAAGTCAGACCTTCTTGAACTTTAAACCTGATCTAGCTAAGCATGTAACAACAGCGTTTTTAGCCGCTGACATTCCTTTACATAAATTGGAGCATCAATCGATACGAGATTTATTTGATTTTATGGGTCATCATTGCCCATCTGAGTCATGATGTCGGCAACATGTGCCAAAGCTCTTTCAGTCAGAACAACAGAAATTGTTTCGATATGTGAATGGAGAAAAAATATTTATGATAGTGGACGAAACGGAAATTTCTGGTCGGAAGTTTATGAACTTTCTTGTTGGAATTCTAGAAAAGCCTGAAGTTACTTATCTATATGACTGTAGACAGCTAGAAGGAAACATCAATCATCAAACAGTGTGCCATGCTATTGATGATGTTGTTAAAGATTTAAATGTTCATCGCAATAATTTCCTTTTACTGCTATCGGATGCAGCTTGTTATATGACTCTTGCGGGCAAAACTTTGAAGTCTATGTATCCATCATTATTTCATGTAACGTGTATGGCGCACCTGCTGCACAACTGTGCATTGCTTGTGAAGTCGAAGTATGAGACTGTCGACAGTTTGATTTCCTCAATCAAGGCTGCCGCTGTTAAAAATGGTGATCGCCGTCTTCTTTTTGCATCGATTGGAAGTCCACCAAAGCCGGTCGTAACCAGGTGGGGAACATGATTAAACGCGGCTTTTTGGTATGCAGACCAATGCAAACAAATTGTGTTGGGTTTCGAGGATGATGGATTACTTGTAAGTCGTGCAAAATCTACAGTTTCCAGCACAGTAATTGTTGACCAACTCGTGGATGTGGCAACGTATAGACCTCTGCATCATCTAATGGAGCGATGCGAAGGAACCAACTACAACATTCGTCAGGTAATACAGGACGTAAACAGTCTGGATTTCGGAATTGATCCCTGTGAAATCAAATCATATATAAACTGGCGTTTATCTAAGAATGATATCATGGAGATTGTTAACTTGACACGTGACGATATTTCACCAACTGAATGCAATCTTTTGTTGTGTGCACAATCAACCACAGCTGCGATCGAACGAAGCTTTTCCCAGTTGAAAAATCTCCTGCGTTTTAACAGAAACTTTTCTCCCCAAAACATAAAATACTATGCAATAATGAATTACAACGCCAGTAACAATAAACTCGTTGTTTAAGAGGCATTCCTTCTTTTCGTGAAGAACTTTGTATTTGTGGGCTCAATAATAAAATGTGTTTCTTTAATTAAAACAAACAACGTTTTCTTGTGAGTCCGAAATGATGTTTTCTTTGGTTAAACAAAACTGAATTACGCAAAAAGATTAGGTAAAAATTTTACATTTAAGTAAAAATTTTAGAAAAAAATTTACTTGAAAATAAAGCCAAAATTCGTAAATTTTTAGGTCAATAAAAAACCGCCACAATTACATGCATAATGCATTCCCAAACATCTACAAATAGAGTATCGCATAAATTGATAGGGTAGTTAAAATTTCAGTCGTAAGTGTCTCATGCTCTCAATTTTAATGAAAATTATCACGCTTCGGAAGAAAAATGGTATGGAAATTAAAAATAATGCAACCCAGACTAATTTTGAACTTCTAATCACTTATTCTAAAAATATTGGGAATCGAGCGAAAATCGAATCGCACCCACTACTGAGGCATAGGGCGACCAGATTTTTTTAGGTATCAAATACGACTGCCCATTCTAGATGAGGATTTCCTAATATGCTCCCAGGATAAATAGAGTTCATTATTATTATTATTATTTCATTTTGCATCAATTTCGAACTTGTAACCTAAAAATTCAAGTAGGCTGCATTAAGTTTTTTGTAAAATGACATGGGTAAGCAGTCTCTTAATTAGTGTAAATCATCAAATTCGACTAGATTGATTTGATTCAATTAAATCATCTGTTCTAAATACGTTGAGGTAGCTTTAGAAAGTAGAAATTATGCACATTGAAGCCAATGTGACCACAGTCACCAATGTAGAATTTGCGATTTTTGATATTGCGTTCAAATACTAGAGGGTAAACTTTCACCCTCTATAATCTCACTTTGAATATCATTCCTTCTTGGCCGACCACATGATGATTGAAACATTTTCAGTTTAGAAAGCATATCTATCGGATATAGGATTGCTTATCTACAAGGCATGAAGGCTCCAGATGCATTTTTAAATATGTTTTTCGAGTTGCTTAAGGAAATCGAGTTCGTAGCTTTGATTCCACAGAACTGTAATAAGTACTGTAAGTAACTGTAACTAAGTACTGTATACAGTCTTGATATGCAGCTTCTATGATTATGACCGTGAAGTTAAACTTCCACAAAAGAGCTTTGTAATAATAATTTCATCAAGGGATCATTGTTATAGGTATTCGACTCCGAAGCTTTATGGAACTCCGTCTTTTTGATAACAATTCAAAATATAGGATTAATAATAGAGGTTATAATTTATAACTATTTGTAAAAGTATATTAAATTATGTTATATTGAAATATATGCTATAAAATCCGTGTGTTAAAATGTAACTGTATGTAGTTCATAAGCTATCATGGAAAATGATGGCGAACTGTTCCATGCAATATGCCATATCAGTGAAATGCGGGAGCGCAGAGCAACTAAAGCTATTTTGGGAGCAAGTTTTCAAATTACTGGCCCATGCACTCCACCGTTGTTCCACAACTATATTTGCGGAAAATGTTCGCCGTGAACATCAGTCCAATTAACATTGATTTGTGTATTTATTTGATTTGCGTATTTCTTTATTGGAATGGGAATCACAATACATTTATATGCAAAAGCTTACATGCGCATGCAATAGAAGTTAGTAAGTAAATATGTTAAGGTATCATTCAAGTAAAAAATATGAAATCATTCAATACTAAAAGTAAGATCAAGCGAATGCACCAAGCTGATGATGGCAACTTTTTTTACAAAGTCTCGGAAAAGAGTTACCACACTTGTCAGATCTGATACCGGTTTAAAAAGATCAGTGATATTATTGCAAATATAGTCCGGGAGCTAGGGCGAACCTGTGCAGGGAACGAGGTAGTACATGAAATTTTCACACAGCATAGTATACCTCTAACCTACTGCAAAACTTCGCGTCTGCCGGATCAGATCACTTGCTTTTCAGAAATAGAGAGGATAACAAAATCCTATGTATTTCCAATGTTAAAGTTGTGACAAGGCGTTGACTCCATTTTCTCGCTCATAAAAATATACAAAGTGGTATTTTGTTGAACTGGTTATTGTAGAATTATCTACTATTTCGTTCCTTGCACAAATTTGCGCTAGCTCCCGGACTAATATGTCTCGATCGCAAATTCTTGAACACGCTTTGCATACAGTGTGTGTAAATCACATGCCTCATACTTTCTTTTGTAAGTCACACAATTTATACATGCTGCATACAACGCATATTCAAGAATTTACGAAGTGGGCAGACTTACTATCATCAACTCAATGACAGTCTAATTTGCATATAATTTTTTAATCTGTGATCTAATATAGGTGGTTATAGGACCCGACATATGGGACGTTGGACCTGAACCTATTTTTGCATGCAATTGTGTAGGGGAAGGTGGGGTAAAGGTTGGAAATTTTTGAATTTTCTTCTCTGTACCCCATTGACGATATCTGCTCTAACTAAACACGACATATTTCAGTTATTTGGAATATGAGCTATATGTTTGAGTGATTTTATTATCGTAGGTGATATCGATCATGGCCTAATTAATCATTAATTAACAGCAACTGATTTCCAATCTTTGCCCCATGCAGGGGTAAAGGTTGGAACGCCATGGGGCAAAGTTTGGATTTTTTGTTTTCTTCCATTTTTGTATCTATGCTCTGTTATCCTTTTGGCTATTTGTAAGAAAGTTATACTTCAATAAGTTATTTTGTAGAGAAAATTCAAAACAAGAAAATTCACCCGAACGTTTTCGGCCATTCTCATCAAGGATGTACACTGCAATGAAATTACAGCTACATGTAAGAAAAAGAAATGTAATGATGTTAAATGAATTCACATACGTCATGCACGTGTCTACATGTGGTTTGCAAAGATCTACATTTAACTAGTATCTAACACTCTACTCATTAACAGTTAAGTAATAAGAACATGCAATCTTAAAAGACAAAGTTAATAAGTTATCTGTCTAACTTATCTGAAGCTAAAAGTCAAGACACAAAGAAATCACATAATCCATCTGGATGCACAGTATAGGCTTTTCTCTCTTGATGAGGAAAGCCTCCAATATCTGTAGTTCTCTAAAGGTTCTCACTCGTTTCACCACTTTGAATGACTGTCTGGGATCGGCAGGCGGAGAGGAGCAGGAAACTAAATGTCTTGTAATTGCAGACACTCCTGCCTTCTTCTTGCCGTCGATGTACCACTTTGGGACATGCTCCTTGACTCTGTCTCCCAATCGTCGTCTCGTTCTGCCAATGTAATTGAGTCCACAACTACAGGAAAATTTGTAAATCACATTTGATGTGGCAGATACGGGAACAGGATCTTTAGGCGACTTCTTCAAGGTAGGTCCACAAGGAAGGTCTACCATTTAGACCAGTTCTTTCCATGATCGGCTCTCCGGTATACAGTATTTCAAAGTGGTTGGCAAACTTATTAAAGCCCATTGAGGACATTTTATGCAAATTCGATACCAAGGATTCATTCGGTTTCGCAAGAGAAATGCAGGATCGGGATATCGCACAGCATAAGATGGTTTCTCTAGACGTTATTGGTCTATTTACGAATATTCCTCTTACGTACACCATTGAAATAATTATAAAGACAATTAAAGATAATGGCATACAATTGCCAATATCAACGGATGATTTCGCAAGACTGTTGAGTGCTTGCACGGAA
>CAJQUW010006770.1:0-142523 GCA_907163375.1 Prostheceraeus crozeri
GGGGTGGGGGGGGGGGGGGGGTGGGGGGGTGGGGGGGTGGGGGAAGGGCGGAGCGGGGGGGGAGGGGTGGCGGGACGACGCGGGGGGGGGGGGGGGTGTTGGGGGCGGGGAGGCCCGGCTGGGGGGCCGGGGGGAGGGAGGGGGGGGACGGGGCGGAGGGGGGGGTGGCTGGTGTGGGGGGCGGAGGGGCCCGGGCCCGGGAGGGGGGGGTGAGGGGGGGAGGCGGGCGGGGAGATGGAGGGCGGCGAGGGCACGCGGTGGTTGGGAGCGTAGGGTGAGCAGGGGGGGCTTGGAGAGAGAGGTTCGGGGGGGCAGCTGGGGTTGGGGGGTGGGTGGGGGGGGGGGCGTGGGGTGGGGGGGGGAGGCGGTGGTGTAGCGGGGTGGGGGGGGAGGGGGTGCGCTCGTGTGCGGGGAGGGGGGTGGAGGGGGTGGCCAGGGTGGGGGGGGGGGATCGGAGGCAGTTCGGAGCTGACTGGCCGGGGAGGGCGGGGGGGGGGGGGGTGGGTATGGTTGGGGGGGGGTGGGTGGTAGGGGGGGGGGCCAGCGCGGGGGGGAGCGGGGACACAGTCATGCCGGGCCCGACAGCGCAGGGAGAGGGGGGGGGCGGAGGCGGCCGTGGGACGGGCGCGCAGGTTGCGGAGCACCACCGGAGGCGAGGGAGGCGGTAGTACAAACTACCATAAAATGTGGGGGGAGGGGGTGGTGGGGGGAGGTGGGCGGGGGTTTGGGGGGGTGGGGGGGGGAGGTGGGTGGTGGGTGAGTGGTGGGGGGTGGGGAGGGGGTGGGTGGGGCGGGGGGGGCGGGAGGGGGACGGGGGAGGGAGGGGGGGGGTGGGAGGGGTTGGGGTGTGGGTGGAGTGGGGGGGGGCGCGGTTGGCGGGGGGGCGGCGGGTGGGGTGCGGGGGCGTGTGTGTGAGGGGGGGGGGCGGGTTGTGTTGTTGTGTGTATGTGTGATGCTTTTATTGTTTTGTTTTTGGGTTTTTTAAATTTTGTCTTTTTTTTCCGTTTTTTTTTCTGTCATTCCCATTTTTTTATTTGACAAATAGTTTTAACATTGTCTGTCATTGCTTATAGCAGTATTATGCATTTCTTACTAACTCATCTCAAATTCTGTCTGAGTTCAGAACCATGTTAATCTGATAAACAACTCCATGTATGTGGGTTCAATGCGAAGCATCTTTGACCTTATGCGGAGTACTGCACCCGCACCAGTTCTATTTCTGTCTTTTCATGGTGCAGCAGGGTGTGACGAGCCTCATAGTGCAGTGTGTGCCTAAACAGTCCTCAAATATAGAAAAAGAAACAAAAGAAGTTTTATATTCTCATAAGACAATTATACTTAAAACATGCATAAGAAGGGTACAAAAAGCGGTACTTTTATGTCGACTATTATTTAGAATGTGTCAAGTTTTTCGGCATTACTTATAAAGGACCTTATATCAGGGTTGCGACTTAAATGCATGTTATTATGTCTATTCCATATCCATGACTTGAAGAGCGTGGAAATTCCCACCAAATGTTGTCTTTAGAGAAAGAACGCTTCCCATCGATCAACGGTTGCAAATTTAGTTATAAATACACGAGAAAAATGTAAAGAAGCTCTAAGTTACAAGTGTCATTGTATTGACTAATATTTGGATTTCTCAATCAGCAACAGGGTCAGAGAGCATTACAAGGTAAAGTTAACTGGAGGGAAATCAAAATTCAAGAGTGGGATTCGCAGATGAATCAAGATTGCGTAATAGATAATGCATGGATTTGAGGCCATTATTTGCTATAATTACGGAGAGCCGAAGGCTCGAGTTTATTATAACAAATAATGACCGAAGAAATCTGTGCATTATCTGTCATAATGCATGACTTCTTCCATAGAAGTCTGCACCAGGTTAACAATTTCCAATTAGGAAGATAATTACCTGCTTCGTGGAACTTATTAACCTTTGGACATAGAAAGCCTTACAAAATCATGCATTATAGTATGATGATATCATGGTCATAGATACTAGGTCTCCCTTGAGTGCATTATAGGACACAGAGATCTAATGAAAATTGCCTCTCTGATTCTGATATCGGCAAAAAAAGTCTTCAGCCAATACTTTTGTACTCGATGTTGTTCTGACAGAGTTGTAGATGTTGACATTTGATGGTTGAGAAACCGAAATATTGGTCAGTAACATGAAAGTTACGGCTTTCTGCTGAGAGCTTCTTTATATTTTTCTCGTGTGTTGATAAAAAGCTGTAAGAAGAAAATTTTAATATTTTAGTTATGAAAGTATCACTTCAGGTTGAACAGATTATTTCACTTTCTTTATCAATCCGAATAGTTAAGAGAAAATGAAAATGATGTATTAAACGGATGATGACATGAATGAGAGAATTTAGAATGCATTGAATATTTATTCTTCCGAAGTATGATGTATTTATCTTTTGTGCATGATATGCGCACATATAGATGAAGATCCGAGTGTATTTTGGAAATAACATTTGTATAAATACTTTCATTTTCGGTAGGTCATAATTGTGGAACATTCCTTAAGTTTGAAAATATTCTACAAGCAGGATTAATCTTATTCGAATTCCTCTAATGATAACATGCAATCATTGTGTTACTTCTTCATTTTTTGGCCAGCATTTATAGTGCGACTTGTGCTTGTATGCACATATTCGTGCTTTTCTAATTTTACTATCAGCAAAATTTTCAACATCAACGATAATTTTCGACTTTTTTTCGCGAAATGAACTTTACATGGTCTGATTGGTTTCTGGTTTACCCTCGCAGTCTAGAAATCGAGCCTCAAGTTGAACAGTTTTAAAGGGCGATGGGAAACCCCACGAGTTCTGATAGGATTATCGCATTCACTGCGCATTTGTGAACTGTCAAGGCCTTCAAATATGCCTTGTCAGTCCATAGATTTAGAATTGCAATTCGCAGGGCCTGCTGGCGATTCCTCTTATTCAATGAAATGGTAGTTATTGAAGTCTTCCCGTCAATTGAACATGAAATTCAACATTTAATTATTCTATTCGTGGTCTCCGTGGTGAAGTGGTTAAATGCTTGGCCTAGCGATCCTTTGGTCCAGAGGTCGAGCCCCGAAAGTGTCATTGGAAGTCGGCAGGAAGGGCATCCGCACAAAAAGTACCACAACACTCCAGATTGAAGTCTGGCTGTGTTAGCACCGTGCAAACCCCCCAGTATGTGGGATAGTGACGTTAAAACTTAATTACATTTTAGCAATAAAATATAGATAAAATTAATGTACTATATTGATATATTATATTATAGTTATTATTTATTATTATTATATTATGTAATTGAATTGATATAATATGTTAATATTAAAAATAAAAAATTAAATATACAAATCAGCGTTGATAAAGGATTGTGTTTTTGCACTTTCACAAATCATATCGCTTCTATTACTGTTATCTGGTAAGTCAAGATTTCACTTCGAGACCGTGGCAACTGTGTTTCGTACTAATGCATGATAACGATGATTATCTGCGCAGTTGGTAAATAGTTTTGTGACTACGGATAAGTTGGTAGTAAGTTGTAGAGGGTAGATTGCGGATGTGACCGTGAAAGTTCCTTAATCACAGCGTTTAGCACGTTTTGATTATACACAAGTGAATGCATATCCGAATGCCTTCCATCATCAAGATTGCAATGTATTGACTCTGTTGTAATCAAAGTAACTGATGTAATTGAAATTTTGTGTAAGTGCGCAGCTACCGCTTTATAAATCAACTGCACATCGACTCATCTAAGCAATGGTGTAAATGTTTTGAAGTTATTATAATGTACATCGATAAACGCATTGACAAGGTATCATGGAGGGTGACAAGCATTGTATCTCAATTTGGCCTTGCGACAGATCGTTAGTCGAAGGAGAGTCCTATGCAATGTTTTAACTTGTTTTTTGGTGACATGTAGAATTAAATCAGTCGGTGATCGTGCGGTGAAAAGTAGATGTCTCTTACAGTGAAATAAGTCAGTACATGAAATACTGAATTACATGTCTTGTTGTGTCCTAGACTTATCACACTTGCGATAACCGATTTTGCACGCTTTCCAACCCTTTGCGATACCTCCTCAGACGCCCTATTTCGTCCGCTCTGCACCCCTTTGCGATACCTCCTCAGACGCCCTATTTCGTCCGCTCTGCACCCCTTTGCGATACCTCCTCAGACGCCCTATTTCGTCCGCTCTGCACCCCTTTACGATGCCTCCTCAAACGCCTCATTTTGTCCTCTATCCACCACTGTATGATGCCTCCTCAGACGCCCCAGTTCGTCTTCTCTCTACCCTTGTATGATGCCTCCACAGACGCCCCATTTTGCCTGCTCTCTACCTTTGTACGATGCCTCCTCAAACGCCTCATTTTGTCCTCTATCCACCACTGTATGATGCCTCCTCAGACGCCCCATTTTGTCCTCTCTCTACCCCTGTACAATGTCTCTTCAGACGTCCCCATTTCGTCCTCTCTCTACCTTTGTACGATGCCTCCTCAACCGTCCTCATTTCGTCCGCTCTGCACCCCTTTACGACGCCTCATTTTGTCCTCTATCCACCACTGTATGATGCCTCCTCAGACGCCCCAGTTCGTCTTCTCTCTACCCCTGTGCTATACATCCTCAGCCGCCCCATTTTGCTTGCTCTCTACCTCTGTATGATGCCTCCTCAGACGCCCCAGTTCGTCTTCTCTCTACCCCTGTGCTATACATCCTCAGCCGCCCCATTTTGCTTGCTCTCTACCGCTGTATGATGACTCCTCAGGCGCCCCATTTTGTCCGTTCTCCACACTGGAGTCGATGCCTCCTCAACCGTCTCATCACCTCAATCGCATTCCTGTTGTGTCGTGGCGCTACACATGCTGAGTTCCTCGTTCTGTGCTGCAAATGTAACTTTCTCTAAACATAAGAATTGGCACAAGGTCTATAACTTTGAAGGCTACCGATAGATGAGGTAATTTTTCGATTGCGATATTAAGTTGACCGACCTCACACGCCTAGTACTGTCGTATTCAACGGAAATCTATTGTCGTTCACTCTGACTGAAGAACAAGCAGCAGGAGTTATGGCACCATCAATCACGCACTAAATTGTTGTAATGTATTCGCTTCACCGATTTAAACGTGGATAGTATAGTGCAGTTGTGACTCGTTAATGAAAACAATTTTCCAAAGTGGCTGCTTACTGCGTGTTACGTCGACGTAGCGCTAGCCAGGACAAGAAATTGATCTAATTATTGATTAGAATTACGTCATTGATTCCCTTCAATTGCTTCTCGATTTCCTTGAGTAATTTTGAGATAGGAAAGTGTAATAAAGGCTCATTGAATGGAATTGTGCTTTTCCCAAGTCTTCTTTTAATTTTCGATAACTCCTTAAAACTTGATTTTGTTAATTATATAAAATATTATCACTGACTTTCGCATGAATTAAGAGCAAGATTTTTTACCCAACGTTTCGAGATTCTTTAACGAGAGTGACAAAATGTCATTTGTGCATAGTAATTAAGCAAATTTTCAAAATGATTCACATGAGAACATAGACATAGAAAATTGTGATGTAGAAATTTGCACAGGATCATCTATCATGGATGACAATCAAAGCAATCCAATCAAAGGGAAATGTATAGAAATAGTCAAAAAATCAACTATAAAATAAGAAATTGCACCACAGGAAAAGTGAACGGTGCTCAAATAAACTGATAAAAAGGGTGGCAAAACTTCACCAACACAGTCATTTACTAAATTAAGCGTGTTTCGTCATAGTTGACTTAAGCATCCTTTGCTTTTTATCCTGCTGTTTAAATTCTTATTCTATGACTGATTTTTTGACTATTTCTGTACATTTCCACAGATGATCTTGTGTATATTTCTGCATCTTAATTTTCTATGTCTATATTCTCTTGCTAATCATTTTGAAATTTTGTTTAAATGTTGTGCATAAAGGATGTTTTGTCCCTCTCGTTAAAGAATCTCGAATCGTTGAATAAAAAATGTTGCTCTTAATTCATGCGAAAGCCAGTGGCAATATATTTATAATTAACATCATCCAGGAATGGCCAATAGAAGCATTGATTGTGCTGTTTAAAATATAGTAATATTCCACTACGTAGAAGAAAATAAGGGATGCGCTCCTAATTACTTAAGAGGTCAACTATCGCTCTGTTTAGAACGTGTCGTTTTTCCTTTAAAATCATTGTTTCAAACTTTAAATGTAGAAGAATACATTTATGTAAGCAGGCATTCATTATTTATACTATATTTGTATAAACGTTGTATCTGTAGATCATACTTTCTGGTTACTTAAAATATTGCAGAGTATCAGTTCACCAGAGCATTGAGTAGAAACGTCGTGAGACTTTTTGGACACTGGTGATTGAGGACTCGGAATAGTCCAAACTATCTCATGCCATTCAGAATGGCTGGACCACAGAATTAGATTCATCTGCACGCGCTTCGGTTTCCTAGAAAGGAAGAATTGTATGTAACCTTAATATCGAAATGGCACATCACAGAATTAGACAACTTTCTCCTTGTCGAATGGATAATTTGTGCATCGCTTAATATTGGAAATGGCAAACAATAAGCTGTCATCAGAGGACACCAGAGTCAGTGAGAGATGCGTGCGTGCTGTGATATCACTTCGCACACACCAAAACACAAATCAATGCCTTGGCTAACATTCGATTCAATGTATGCACTATACAGAGAGCAATGCCGAGGAGAGGATGTGAAATCATCAAGTGAAGTAATTTTCGTACGCCTGCTACTTTTTTAATAATGATCGGAAAGGCCAACATTATGGAGAAAACTTGTGCGCAATGATCTGAATTCTTCGAATCTGAAGGAATTTTGGCAATCGAAGCACTTTGCTGGAACTCACTTTAATCCGCAACCGATGCACGCTTTTTTCCTATCTCTGTAAGGTATTAGGAGTTCCTTTTTGCCCACCTAATAGGTTCCTCGATGTGCCGTCTATTTCGTATTAATCACACTTCTAGCAAACCGAAGCAGATAAACAAAATATTTAATTCTGTGGGCTGGACAATCGAAGCGTCTGTCAGGCTTAACAGGCCTGTCAAGTAGAATCTTATCCGTCTTGTATTTTTTGACGTCATTATGCGTTCTTCATACTTTCTTCTCACTTTCTTCTTTGACTTTGTTTATCAACAATTGACGCTGATGGCTTGAGTGCGCTAACAAAACGGTGTCATCCGCGTACCTCAAATTATTGATGTTACATCCTCCGATGCTTCTACCTAGGTAAACTATAAGAACCGCATTTTACTGGGCTAGTCATCCTCTCAAACCACATCTGCGGCTGTTCCTTGCATCAAGGAGAGTAAAGGAATGTATTTCCGCACTGTTAATGGCGAAAACAAAATCTAATGACCGAATTCGTTGAATTATATTTCCGACCCATTCCTCAAATTTGTAGACATGCGGTCGCAAATCTTTTATTTGTAAATTATCAGAATATTACCCAAATTCCGTAGAAGTCAAATAGTTGTGTTTATGTAATATTTCCTGATCAGCAGCGGCTCGAACGATGCATAGGAATAAACGTGAGAAATAAGTGGATCTGGGAGCGATTAATTTCTATCATGGCTCGTGCAAGCGTTTCCTCGACGAAGATAGAAATTCCAGAATTGTCCCTGGCATGATAAACATGTAGTGAAGGAATTATGTCGTGAAGGGCGCCAGTGGGCGTTTCCTCAGTGTTGCAAGTCAAGTGTACAACCATACTCATCATCAGGCAGATAGAAATCACTCAACATGCTCTTCTGTGGGTAATTATAGACATTTACTAGATGTCCGAACCGGATAAATATGTTGCCATCGACTGGTGGTTCAGCGATGTCTTCATGACAGAATTCGACCTTGCAATTGCAGGATTCCGATATCTTCGTCTCAGTAGAGTTTTGGGGAAGGAAATGATGCTAGTTAATGCGATCCAGAGCAACCTCGACCCTTGTCAGGAAAAACTCATGGTCACGGGGTCGAGACCATGGGAGAGCAGTTTCATAGGGTGTGAGGAAGAACTCAAGTTCACGAGCTCGAGACCATGGCTGAGCTGTTTCATAGGGTGTGAGGAAGAACTCATGGTCACGGGCTCGAGACCATGGGAGATCAGTTTCAGAGGGTGTGAGGAAGAACTCATGGTCACGGGCTCGAGACCATGGGAGAGCAGTTTCAGAGGGTGTGAGAAAGAACTCATGGTCACGTGCTCGGGACCATGGGAGAGCAGTTTCAGAGGGTGTGAGAAAGAACTCATGGTCGCGGCCTCGAGACCATGGGAGAGCAGTTTCAGAGGGCGTCAGGAAGGACTCAAGGTCACGAGCTCGAGACCATGGGAGAGCAGTTTCAGAGGGCGTCAGCAAGGACTCAAGGTCACGTGCTCGGGACTGTGGGAGATCAGTGTCGGAGGTTGTCAGGAAGGACTCAAGGTCACGAGCTCGAGACCATGGGAGAGCAGTTTCAGAGGTTGTCAGCTAGGACTCAAAGTCACGAGCTCGAGACCATGGGAGAGCAGTTTCAGAGGTTGTCAGCTAGGACTCAAAAGTCACGAGCTCGAGACCATGGGAGATCAGTTTCAGAGGGTGTGAGAAAGAACTCATGGTCACGGGCTCGAGACCATGGGAGAGCAGTTTCAGAGGGTGTGAGAAAGAACTCATGGTCACGTGCTCGGGACTGTGGGAGAGCATTGTCGGAAAGTGTCACATTCATTTCAGATTGTTATTGGAATATCAGTTGGCGACAGATTGTTGTCCGCAAATCGTTCGACAGTGGTGGAGATGCCAGTCAGTAGAACGGTGTTCACTGGGACTGGATGCTGGAGAGATGGTGGGAATGAGGACAGTTACACCTGGTGGAGGAATGTGAAAATTGCCGCTGATACATTTCTCTCCGCACGATCAGATCGAGGTGAAGCCTTCGTGACTGCCGCAAGAAACAAACAGCCTGTAAAAAGCTGTGATATTTCGATCCGGCCGCCGAAATGTCATCGACTCTCTCCTCCTGATCGATGCTCAGTGACGTAGCTGCTCAGAGGGTGACATCACAGACTGCGCTGCTCTTTGAGAGATTACTGAGAGGTTAACGGTGCTGTATTGACGACGCATGCAATCTATTCAAGGCTTTCGTATCTAAACTACTCCTGCAGTTTCTATTGTCTTCGGTCTGCAGATGTGACACAATATGAAAATGTGTCATCATAAGGGCGGTTCAGTGATTCCCTTGGGTGGAGACCGGTTTGACGGGAGTGGACCGATGAGTCTTGATATGCAGGGTGAGGAGGACAGAATCAACACTGCTGTTGAACAGAGGTTGACTATTATTGACATCAAATAAGACAAGGTATTCTATAAATTGCAGCTGTGTCGTTATCTACTGTATTTTCAACTTTTAGCAGTGCAGTCCGGATAAGCGGGACGGTTTGGGAGAGAGATTCCTCTCCCCCTTCAGCGGAGTAACAATGTTTGTGCTCATTTTAGTCTGAATAATTCCTATGTGAGCTCAGTTTTCATTAGTCTATTGATAATAACGCTTGTACAAAGGCCTACAGGTTCCCAACACCATCAGGGTCTAGGCTCTAAGATAGAGAAGCATCTGTCTATTCGTGTATTGTATTTATTCTGGCGAAAAACAATCCATTATACAATGTATGTATTTATTAGAGTTGTAAAACACGGAACAACAACTGAAATAATTGAAGCTTTAACGTCACACGACGGACGGACGTCACGTGGACGGTGCTGACTTCCTTGTAGTACTTTTTGTCCGGATGCCCTTCCTGCCGACATCCAATGACACGTTCGGGCCTCAACCTCTGGACCAAGGGATCGCTAGGCCAAGCACTGAACCACTGTGCCACGGAGACCACCATAAAAGCTTCTTGGTCAACAGTGGAAGGAAATGGAACGTCTAAGAAAGTGATCTAATGTCTACTGTTTTCTTTATCTTCTACTACTCGGGGGATTTCGGCAGCCCTGATCAGTTAAGCCTTCTCCTCAAGAGAGAGAGAGAGAGAGAGTGCGTGTTTGTCAATGTCGAAAAAGGAATTGTTTATAAAAAAATTAAGAGCAATTGTTTGTAAAATAGATGCATGATAAATAGAATGATTTTTTGTTACGCTGCTCTGCGACAATGCACAAGAAGATCAAGTTCGAATATCATACATGGGCGATTTGCTAAATTTGAAGTACCTGACTTCTGTCGAGTGCAAAGTTTACGGTCGCATCGATTGTGAGAAGGGAAACATCATTGAAGAAGTTGATTCCATCAGTTGCAATTTTAGGAATTATAAAGATTCATGAATTATCTTTTATTCAACTCCGCAGTGAATGGATTATCGTTGTGCATAACTTAACAGAGAAGACTAGTTGTACATTTTCATAATTCGATTTAGTGTTTATGCATTCCTGTATTTAAGTTCTTGCGGCCTAGGGACATATGTATTTTGCAATTAACAACAATGAAATTAAATAAACGATAGATCAAATTGCCACGCAAAAGATGTGCGGCTGGTAGGATTCGAACCTACGACCAAGGTTAACTAGACCTGTGCTCTAACCAACTGAGCTACGAGCCACTTACGCGACTCTGTCAATTGGCAGGATCAAACCCTCACCACCACACATCAGTTGTCAAGGCAATAATAATCAATGAATAAATAACACGTCACAATTGTGACCGCCGACATTAAGGCAAGTAGCGGGGATCGATTGTCCACCAAAGCATCTTAAGCCATGTCGTGAATGCAATTAACAAAGAAATTGAATAAACGGTAGCGATAAACGATAGCAACACAGAGATACTGAATACTCACTGCTCTAAACACCATTGCTCTAAAATCTTATGGAAAATCTTTAGTGCGCGATGGTTTTGTATGAAATATGTTCCATGAGTGTAGCTGCAATGTGCACAACCAATAGGATGGAAAATTACGATTCTACTGTCCTAGTTATGATTGGTCCTATTCGTGCATTTTTTGCTAACTTGGTCCAATTAGCTTAGCTGGTCATGCATCCCGTGCCCGGCACATTTCTTGCAATTCCTCATGATAGTAAAAAACGAAGGCAAGACGTTTGATGACAAATAAATATCTTTGATTTCATTTGTTCAGCTTCAATACTCAACAAATTGCAATTATATAGTATCATTGCTTTTATTCTGCTTTGGTAATCAATCAATTGCAATTATATAGCAATTTAGTATCAGCACTCAATTGCCTTTATTCAGCTTCGATGCTTTCAGTTATTCGATTGTAGCCAACCAACCGCATGTTATTCTGACACAGTACTCAATTAATTGCAATAATGCAGCTTCAATATCCTATGAATTGCAGCAATTCAATGTCAGTAATTAATTTCAATGAAATCGCGATGAGTTGACTGATGAACATATTTGTTGTTCGCCTGCGCATTGTCTATATTATCTTGAAGAGGCGCCCGGTCCGCCCGTGCTTCTCTCCCGATGTATAGAAGTCGGTAGTATATCAGGTAATAGCTGACACATCAGTAGACGAACATCAATGCAATCTTTGTTGAGCTGCAGCGCTCAGGTAATCAGTGTAACTCAAGGCACCATAACTTAGATTGGCGTTATTAACTTAGACTACGCATGTTTTAATAAATGACCATCTATAAAGGACGTCCGCGAAATATTGGCACTTTTTGACTCACCATCCCTCCTTGTCCGCGTGTGTCCTAATCTTTCGACACCCTCCACCCCTCAGAAAAGTCCTCATTCTCACAGTACTTTCCATTCATTTGCAATATTTGGGCAGTAAAAAGTATAAAGGCATCTATATTGCATTACTATTTATGAATTACATGTTTTCTCAAGTTAACAATGGGCATATTAAACAAAAAAAGAAAACAATTCATTGTAAAAAAAGATAAGTCATTTTTAATTATTAAGATGCCTATGTATCAATTATAGATATCTATAATTCTCAAATTCTGTGATCTGTTTTCGTTATCTGCTAATTTCTATGTGTGAAAGTTACTATTTATCTATTTACTTAATGCAATTAGCAACTTTAATAATACACATGTGCATATACGTGGTGTGATCCAAAATGTCCCGGACTAACCTACTTGCAGATAACCTGTGATAACGAATACTACTTCAGATGTAAATTTAGGTCTTTAAGGCATGAGAAATATGGTTGCCGAAATTTTTCCGGTCAGTTTTCTATTTTTTCAAAATTTTCAAACATTTTTGTCTGAATTTCAAGATTTTCCTATAAATTCTAGCGATTTAGAATTAATATATTTAGATTAACTTGACAGTTAAGCTATCACTAATAACCTGACTAATAATTAACGGAAAAACAAATGTTTTGTTCCAGAAAACAGTTTACTTTTCAATGTATGAGCCGTTAGCATTCGTCACTTTTTGCCAACGAAGTCTCAATTCACAAAAAGCTTTATGAAAAAATTCCGGTGTCAAAGAATCAAAAACTCAGTAACTGCATCCCGCAGTTCAACTGGCGATTCAAAATGGTGTCTACGAAGATGCTTTTTGAGGAATCTAAACAGATAGAAGTCACTTGGGGCCAAGTCAGGTGAATAAGGAGGATGGCTCAATAGTTGAAATCCGTTTCTCGTTAAGGCATTGGTTGTCTCCTGCGAGGTGTGAATCGGAGCATTGTCATGAAGCAAGTAGAGGGGAATGTTTCGTGGCTTTCTTATTTTCTTCCTCGCTTCAGATAACAGATTGGAATAATATTCGCTATTGATTCTTACTCCTTTATCCGCAAAGTCAACCAGTTGGATTCCCGAAGCGTTCCAAAAGACCGTCAGCATCAACGACCGGCGATGTGATGTTCCGGATCGCATTTTCAAAGGGGCCAGAAGTCTGTTCTCCTTCATTTCAGGTGACAGAAACTTCGGTACGAAACGTGATGCCAGTTTGCGATATCCAAGTCTTTCGATGATGTCATGACAGGAGTGATAACTGATTCGCAACTCTCTTGACAACTCACGGATGGTTATCCTTCTGTGTGCTGTAATCACTTCATCGCACTGACTCGATTTCTCTTCCGGAATCTCCTGCGGCCGACCAACAGTTGAAAAATCTTGCTCCACAGATTGTCTTCCGCGTTTAAATTCGCTTATCCAGAAATAAGCAGTAGTTCTCGATGGAGCTTTGCTTCCATATGCCAGGCTTAATTCCTTTAGAATGTCACCATTAGCGAAGCCGCGGATCAGGAGGTATCGTATCACACTGCGATATTCGACTGAAGACACGCTTGTCACATCCATCATGAAAACTGATAGAACAAAGAACCATCGTTGACACGGATTTCTTAATGAATGCGTGCTGAATGAACTTCACTGATTGATATCGTAACACATGAAGCAATTAACAAAAGACGTGCAATATTCATGGCAAAGATATCCGTCAAATAAGGTACAAATCAAAATCAATCTAACTATAACAATAAGACAAATCGGATCTCGATCAATTCAGAAAATACAGAAATTCATGTTAAAATGTAAAAATATTTTTTAAAAATAGAAAACTGACCGGAAAAATTTCGGCGACCATATTTCTCATGCCTTAAAAACCTAAATTTACATCTGAAGTAGTATTCGTTATCACAGGTTATCTGCAAGTAGGTTAGTCCGGGACATTTTGGATCACACCACGTAATAGGCAACTACTGATCTTATAGTCTAAGTGAACATATTAAAGGACAGCTACAAATAGATAAAATGAATGACAAAATATGATTTGATAGGTTCATGTTCATCTCATTGACGCAGTGGTTTTATTCCAACAATGTATTTTTGCCTGGGGATCGTAGCTGACCCACCAACATTCACGACGTCATCCTAAATGTGAGCGCTTCAGGTTGTGGACGCGTCTACATCCGCATTTGTCAAACTCTCCTCCCCACGCTGCGGACATCCTTTATGAATGAACCCTAGTCACATCAGTGGCGGAAAATGGCATTGGAATGTTGCAGTACCATAGCAGACAGTCTGCATCTGTGTGTTTAATTGATAGCCAGATTTGTTCATTTTGCATACCGTTTTGAAACATTCAACAGCACCGACGAGAAGATGCTACGTGTAAAGAATGTATGCCCTAAATATCTCACCTGGATCAATGATGGTAATCATTAATTTGTTCTAATGAGTTCTCACTTCACTGTAGTTTGCTTAACAAATCTGGCACGAAGTGAAATGCACAAATGAGAAGTCAATTGAAAAGTCATTGATGTTGCAGTCGTTTTGCATTCACAAACTCGGATGTTTGATTGACGTCAAATAGCGAATATTAATGTTCTCTATCATTGTCAAAGTCAAAATTATGTTCAATTTCATACTCATAGTGGAGAACAAACCTGTAAAATATTGTTGATCATAACTTGAGCTTCTCACAGAGGCTTCAATCGGCAATTTTAAGAAAAAGGAATTATTGCTATTGTTAACTTTGATTGTAGAGAATTTAGGTGGCAAGCAGAAGATATTTTTTGATTCCATTATTAATTCCGTGTACTAAAGTTGTTGTAATGTACATAGTAGGGCAATTCCACCGAAAAGCGGACGTGAACGTCAGAAACTATGTTTAGTCTTAGATGTCGTACTGAGCTTTCCTACTTCAGAATACTCCCAGATACATCAAACAGCCACTGATTCCTGTCTTATACACTTGTTTTCATGATTTTTCGCAGTATTTGTCTAAAAGACCATTTTGTTCAGAAAAATGCTGAATATAGTGGTCACCGAATATCGACTTTTAAGTGCTTCTGTGTCCCTAATGCATGTTTCCATCTATTGCATAGTTTCTATAAAATTTCATTTGGACGATTGTAGTTCTGTTAATAAAGGTTTCACCGGGAATATGTGGTAAATGAACTATTTCAGAGGGTGGATAAATCTGTCCGTACCTGTTTTTGTGATGTCCCGTACGACATGGTGAACTTTGACCTATAGAAACAACATAAGAGATGATGTGAAAATTCCTATTGTGGTTTTATGTTGTCATTTAAATGAGAAACATCTATCCGTAATATAGTTCTGATGACTTTAATCAAATCACAAAATTTTGATGAAAAGTAAAATGAAAATAATACTACAGTATGTCCATATTTTGTCCCGTACGACATGGAACAAATGACCAAAAATCTCTGGTTATTAGAACAGCATTAACCAATGACTGTTACCTGTAATTAGGAGGCCATGCACTCAATTACAATGAACATGGGATAAAAATAATCTAATGACCTACTCTACAATGATAAAAAAGTCGGTTGAATGTCCCGTACGACTCGGCGTGGAATATTGTCCACGCCCTGTCATTAAATTATAACATACATGAAATTAAATTGACATCGAAATCTTCTGGACTTGGCACTTGGAGTTCTACTCGCAAGCAGTGAATAAGCAGGAGATACGAAAAGTAATAACAAAATTGAAGTTAAAAATGATCATTTCAGATGTATTCTTGGTGCAAAGTTGATGTACCTTGTACACGGTAGGATTGGGTGATAAATGGTACTTATCGATTGATAATGGTCTGATCAATGGGTGATGGATTTCATATTCTAAACATTCAATTGATGCACCTGGTAATTCAAGAATGTTTCTAAGCTATACCTACCTCTGCAATGCGTTGATAGAAATGGATAATCTATCTTTTGGTTGATGTTTTCATTATTTTTATCGTGGAATTGTACATTATCTACCGATTCTCACGTTTTCTAGATGGCCTTCTTGAAATAGTGACAATTGTGAGGAAATGTCATATTAACTGTTATTTATGTCAAGTCATCCGTAAAATGATCTTGGAAATATTTGCAATCTGAGTAATGATTATAAGGCAATGAAAATCTGGCCATTTTGACTCAAAAATTCCCATTTTTCTCTGTTTGCATCTGAATTTGATCGGCCACTGTTCTTGAGCAATTTCTCGAATTTTGCTTCAATTTTTGCTTCGTTTTACTATCTTGCAACACCTGCTGTTTAATATGTCAATTTGAGTTTCTTAGATTGGAGTGTTAAAGAAGTATTCTGCTACACTCTATCTTGTTAATGCAACTTTTGCATCTAAAGCTTCATAGCCCCTGTTTTTGACAATGGATATCAACGGTCACAGACTTATTGATAATTTTCGCATATTTCAGGAGTTTTTATCACAATTGCTATTGATGGCCCTGATTTTAGCTACTGGGATAATTCTGATTATGAATTATTATTTCCGTGATGTATTAAAAGTGCTTCATGAAATAATATCTCTTAAAGGACGTAAGACATAAACAGTTTGTGCATGTAAAGTCAATTTATATCTTAATTAGATGGAGCTGGAGCATGGTACAATGCTGTTAGACCTCAGTTTATTGGGTATATGACTGTTTTGACTACTCAGCAAGAGGCTTCGGGGTCATGAATTTTCTTCGGTGTTGAAATATTCATATCTCCCGCAAAACTGTGGCCCAACAGCATCATTGTGTTCAGCGGATTTCATAGATTTGCTCCATAGAAATTTTGTTATCAAATTCCACTAGTTTGGCATTCATATTCACTTTCGCTATATTTACACTCGTCTGCTAATTGAAAGAATGATGATGAAACATAGCTGGAATGTTGTATAAAAGTTAAATTGCCCTTAAAGTGGTAGAGTTTATCAAAATGTTAAATTGTCTTAAGATAGAAATACTTTGTTTAAAAATATTTGCATGAAAGGTTTTATGAAGTATAGAAATCTTAACAAATATTTCTCCCGTTGTTTCAAAGTGCTTCATTCGAGTCATCCCTTTTTGCGTCCTCGAGTATTCCACACAAAGTAAAATTAATTGTAAAGAATGTGTTGATTGATGAATTCCATGCATTTATTGATAAACAGGTAAAAAAATATCCTATTTACATCATTGGCATCAGGTGGGAAATCAACCAAGTTAGTAAATGTTTCACCTCACCGACTTGTTGAAAATGTGATTTACTGATTTATAATCGATGTAAAGAGTTTACGAAGATTGAAACATACAGGGTGACTCAAAAGTCTTAATTGGGTTTCAAATAGTGATTTCTCAGTAGGTATTTACACTAAGAACCTAATTTTTCGTTTATGCTGTAGGGGAAGAACCAGAATTTTCGAAAGACTTGCATTTTCACAATAAGTGCTGGAAGTGACCTCCGTTAACTTCGGTACAAGGAATGACGCGCTTTTTAAAGTTATCAAAAGTCTTATTGATCGTGACTTTTTTCGCTGACTGAACTGCTTCAGCAAGCGTCACTCGTAATTCTGTGTTGTTGGTTGGCCTATTCTTATACACCACTTCCTTGATATGACCCCTGAAAAAATAATCAGGAGGCGTCATCTGGGCTTCTAGCTGGTTAGTGAATGGGACCGTTTCGTCCAATCCATCGATTAAGGAATTGGATGTTGAGAAATTCTCTAACATTCAGACCCCAATGAGGCGGAGCACCATCTTGTTAAAAAACGTCGTCGAAAATCGCCCTAATCACCAGTTCCGGAATAAAAAAAATCCTTCTACACCTCAAGATAAGTCTTTGGTCACTTGATTCAAAGAAGTAAGGTCCAATGATCGGGTCGCAAAAACATGACCGTCCATACCAACAGTCCCTTTGACTTCAGAGGAACCTCGCTAGCCTACATAAATGTGGATTTTCATAGTCAAAAATCACACAGTTGTGACTGTCAATGTTACCATTCAAATGAAAGGTTGCCTCGTCAGAAAAACAGAGTTAATGGATGAAACCGGGATCATCACATAACCGGTTAATTTTTTCACAAAACTGAGGCCT
Organism: Prostheceraeus crozeri; assembly: GCA_907163375.1. Classification (NCBI taxonomy): domain Eukaryota; kingdom Metazoa; phylum Platyhelminthes; order Polycladida; family Euryleptidae; genus Prostheceraeus; species Prostheceraeus crozeri. The sequence continues at coordinate 17,790 of CAJQUW010006770.1, forward strand.
TGGTTCATAATAGTCCGGTAACAGTTCATGCACGTGTGAAATATGACATGAATTCATGCTAGTTGTTCGCTTCAAAGCACGTCGAACAGACTCACCTGGCATATCAAGCTCATTGGCTGCATCCCGTACCGATGGTCATGGATTATGCTCAAACTCTTCCTTGACACGCAAGCCATCACCCTCAGCAAGGGATGGGCGACCACTTCGCTCAGCACCTTGGACAGTATGCTACCCACTTCGCTAAATTTGTTAAACACCAGTCGGAATATGCTTTCAGAAGATAGCTTTGATGAACATTTTCTTACAGTACATAAAGTTTTGTAAATATTTTGTACGCCAATCAATCAATCAGATTTCATGATAAAGTATTTTTGGCTGTATGTAGTCAGTGTGAAAAAATTTGTAAGTGAAAAACGTCTTTCATGACATCTGATCAATTGGTTGACCTCCATAATATGAGTGAGCTTGGATGGACCCTTAACTTGATTTTTTCACAATTTCGAACTGCTACTAAAATTCTGGTTCTTCCTCTACAGTATAAACAAAACATTACATTTGTAGTGTTAATACTTACTGAGAAATCTTGATTTGAAACCCGATTAAGACTTTTGAGTCACCCTGTACATTGTGATAAAAATGTGTGAATAAGCAACACACACATTCATGTAATTATAAGACTATCGTGTCTGATGTATTCTTGATAGTTTAGGTCTAATATTGATGAGGAAAAAGTTTCAAATATAACAATATATTATTATTTGCAACAATGAAACACGTTCATCTTCATTGTTCCTCCATCTTCGTGCAGCCATACGGCCTGGTACTTATGGGTTATCTCTCCCCCTTTCCACGACCACCACCTTGCCACACCTTTATTAAGTTAAAAATTCTTATAAGGGATATACAAGAAATTTTTGAAAACTCAATTCTTCTCTCCCGAAGTATATGCCACAAATAAAGAAAGATAGTGTAGCGACAGAGTTCCCAACGTTTCGGGTCCTGACCCTTTCTCAAGGCAGTTGACTATAAAATGACTATAAATCATATTATATATAATATTATAAATATTATGAGTATGCAATAATTTTATTGTCAACTGCCTTGAGAAAGGGTCAGGACCCGAAACGTTGGGAACTCTGTCACTACACTTTATCTTTCTTTTATTATAGCATAAATACTTCGGGAGAGAATAATTGAGTTTTGAAAATTTCTTGTTTATGGTCCTCCCGCCCACTACCATTACTTATAGAGGATGCGGCCTGGTCATCATCACTTCATTAGTTGTCTGGAAATGACTTTGTTGACCTCAAGTGCTTTCTGCTCAGACGATGAGGTCAGAAGAAGTCAGATCAAGTTGAAGACATCACTGCACTTCAAGTTATCATCCATAATTCAGAAATTACTTATGCGATTTGCATAAATTTTGGTATGTCCGTAGAAATGTCCTCACGGACACGTACATGAAGTTTTGTGACGATTGATTCATTTCTACGGATTTTGGACATTTGAAAACGTGGTGGGGAGATCACCCATAAGTACCTAGCCTAAAAAAGGTTGTTACCGAATCCCGGGATTGAAACCCTTACTATTAACAAAATTCTTAGTTATGTCATTTATTCAACAAGTGGTAAGATAACTAGTGAAGTCATTCTGATTAAGATTTGCCACGGAGCCGTGGTCGCGATAGATCATGGAATATTGACTACTTTCCCGCCATTTCTCTCTCTCTCTCTCTCCCTCATGGATGACCATTTGAAGCCTGCTTCTCCTGACCTTCTTCACAACTTCCTTCTCTTTCCTCCACAGCCGGAGAAAGTGCGTGAACTTTGTCAGCAAAGCAGCGACACGACTCGCCGGATGTTGAAAGCCGCGCAGCAGAACTACCAGGTAATGAAACGTCATCCTACCACCCCGATCACGTGACATGTTCTTACGTAGGCAGTGATTGGCGCAGCTTTGATTGGCTGTCAAAATAGCAGATGATCGAAGCAGCTGTTTGCAGTTGAAGTTCATTTGCAGGAATTACAACAGCAAGTGAAAACCCAGCCGGACAACTCGGACCTTCGCGAGAGTCTTGCGAAGTCCCGGCAACAAGTGGAACTCCTGCAGCGGATAGCTGAGGATCCGGGCCAGCAGCCTTCTCTTCGTGCTTCAGTGTCTGTGAGTGATTCCAGCGCCTCTTTGACGTCTGTGTCGTCCTCTTTGGTGTTGTCTCCTCCCTCGTCGACTTCTCCCGGCGATTCCTCTTTGCGCCCCTGGGTCTCAGTGGCCCAGGCTGCTTCCAACCCTCCGTCAGTCGTCGTACCTGTCCTAGAAGAGCCGAGCGTCGAAGCAACCACTGAGGTAAGTGTCAGCCTCTCCCCGCCCCCCTCCCTCCCTCCAAGAAGTCAGTGATGGGGATAGAGGGCTTGCGATCCACCAATTTCAAAAGGCAGAAATGTGTTCAAATTCCTTCATTGAGTACTTTTGAGCGCAATTTCAGCGATTGTATCATACATTCTATAATCCATAAAAATAATGAAAAAGTGAACAGGACAAACTAATTGCGGAAGCTTGTTAGTGTTATCAAATGATGGTCTGGAACTGTATTCTCACACGATGATGAAAGTCATCCCAGCAGCCATTTATAATAGAATATAATGCTTACTAATTTAAATTATTAATTCAAGTAGTCTTGATGAGGACTGGCGGCGTTCTCCAATCCGCAAGTGTACAAAGGCAATGCTACTGTAACCATTGGATTAATCAGTTCTTAAAAGAACTCAGTGGAGCTTTCTCGTGGCAGCGAATTAAATTGATCAGCTTTGGCCCAATATCTGGTAATCTTTGTAACACTATTCATTCTTGCTGTTAATATACTAATACCATAGATTCCTAACATTGCCGTATACACGTTCAAAACAGACGTCTAATATACTGTACCGACTACAGATGCTGATAGTGGAAATAGAATAGGACAATGGTCACCATAGGTTGAGGAAATTAAAAATGGATATTATAAAACAACAGGAGATCGATGGATAAAGATTGGAAAAGAGGTAGGACATTCAATTACAACGATGCTACTACACCAATTACAAGTGAACTAATGCTACACTATACCTAAGACTATACATGGAAAATACAATCTCTTCACTTGAATTTGTTATCGCCAGTTTCTTCATCCGTCTATAATACTGCATGGAATCCAACATTTCTTCATTTGAAATACAATACGTCGATCACTACTTCAGCTACCGATTAAGGGATATAAAACATAATCCTGCAGTCCGTCAGTCATCAGCAGGTACTCGTCTAGTTGTGTTTCGACCCCTAACCCCCTATAGGTTGTGTTTCGACCCCTATAGTAGATATAGATCTATTCGCTTAGATAACGTTCAATATGAAATAATACAAATGCTGTTTAAACTACATGCACCTAAGTGTACATTGGCATACTTCACCTAAACTCGAAAACCGCGCATAGACTCTCCTATAGATGTTCGTGCGATAATGCCATTCTAGTACAATATTGGTGCAGTATACAAATAAAATCCAGAAAGAATACTTGACTTACAAAAATCACATATCTTCATGTGTAGCCTGTTTTATGTATCCGTAGACTAATTGCATCGTGTGCTCATTACGTGGTGAAACAAACTCAACAAGGTATCGAACAAACATCATGTGACCTAGCACTCACGCAGTTGATGGCTATGTCCCTTAAATTCATGCTAAGAAGATATTCATTTCGAGCGGAGCATGGTTTGAGCATTCGGATGAATATTTTTGTGTCAAAATTAGCTCATTAAGTCATTAAATGTTAATGCTTTTGCAAGTTCTAAAGAAGATCAACTTCAACCTAAGAAGTATCTTTAAAGGTCAAAGTCAGAGTCAGCTATTTTAACATCACCGAGTCAAATAGCGTCCGCGCGCCACTTTGGATGTGAGAATCGTTGGCGGGCCACACGTTGCCCACCACTGGAATAAGTACCGGTAGTTGAAGTGTTTGGAGCATGATTCCAATTGCAGCGTTCCGATTTCCATAGAACCGGAGTCATTGATAAGAAGAGCCCTGTCGGTATTTCAGTCGAGTTGGCGGCAGGGATTGTAAAAAAATAATTGAATTTCAGTCAATTGATTGGTCAGTAATTCCAATCCCAAATAACTGATGAACTTAAGTTCCTATTACAATAACTGATTTGCTTATAAAGAAATTTCTGCTTGATGCATTGTCCGCAATTATGCAAAAATGAAGGCTACATCACTGAATTTAAGGAAAATAAAAATAAACTCAATAAAAGTACTATCCTCAGCGATGGCGATGACTGTGATCATATGATGACGTCATTTACAAAAGGATTCTAAATAATCTGTCACTGGAAGTTATAGACATTCATTACACAGCTATGAAAAGGAATAAAGTAAAAATTATGCATAGGACTACATACTGAAATCGAGACACTGAACGGTATTCCCCCCACACACCCATTTTCCAAATTCAACAAATTTCGTCAAACTTAGTCACATGGGATTTAGAATAGACTCGATCGGTCACTGAGTGACATGAAAACACCACTTAGAAGTCTTAGATAAACCCGGTGATCAAGGATTGGTCCCTTGAATACTCAGTTCGAATAAAAGTTATAAGCTGTGATCATGAACATCGTATGGGATTGTTGTCTACAGTGAGAGACAAAATAATGGCCAGCAGTCATCTAATTCTGAGACTGTAAATGTTCTACAAGCCAGAGGAATTTTGCGCCCTCAACAATTTGCGACAGTAGGAGAAGATCGTTGACGATGCAGCACCCACGGTCAACAAGTCAACCCGCAACATGTGAACCCATTGACTATCAGGATGGACTTCAGGACAATTCACGCAAAAATGGGTAAAAAATGGGTAAGACCAAGGCAAGGAGAAGCACTTAATAATCTTTACAAGGCAACAACGAGTGGCCTGAAAACAAAAAAACAAAATGACAACGGTGGGGCACATTGGGGCACATTTCTGAATATACAAAAACAGAATAGATCGTATTGTGTCGGAGGAAAGAAAAGAGCACAGAAAATGTTGCAATTTGAGCTGTTTTGATCTTTTGGGAATCTCAATCTTGTTGCCGACACTTGGGATAGTGCTCTTTGATATCCAGTCAATTTATGTGAATCCACAGTCACAATCACGACCTCACACAATGATGGTCGATGTAGACATCTCAGGATCTCGGAGTCCTTCCAGGACTCAAGGAGATGAATAGTGCGCCTAAGAATGTAGGCACTGACAAGTAGAGCAGCCTTCAGTAACTAATGTCTTAGATGTCGACCGAGGAATTCTTTCAGGTGTTCGCTTAACTTCAATGTTTGGGCTCCCAGGGCTCCTACAACTACTGGTGTTACTTTCACATGAATCTTCCACACTTTCTGTATTTCAATTTTCATGTCTTGGTACTTTGCAATCTTCCCTTGTTCTTTGCTTATTATGTTTCTGTCTTCTGGTACCGCTGTATCTATCATGAATCCCATCTTTTTTTATCAACAAGTGCGACATATGGCCTCCTTGCTGAAATTCTTCTTATTTTGAAGCTCCATCTGTAATGCTGTGTATCTTATTATCATTATTATTTTATTTATTTTCATTGAGGGCGTATTTCAATGGGTTTATTAAGCTACATGCAGCCGTACAAGACTCATAATACCTTCATATCATTTTATAGAGAACCGAGCAGTCAGTACACCTTTCATATGTAGGCCTAATCCACGTATGAGATTCACTTACGACGTAATCATAATTATATTTACAATCACTATTATTGAAGCAAGTTATGAGATACTTACCTTGGAAGGCATAAAGGACTTTTTAATCAGAGTGATTGTTAAAGTAGACATTGGAAGGCCTCCGAGTGTCCTAGAATTCTGACACTTTCTGTAAAGATTCTGGATGCAGGTGTAGTGGAAGCAGATGTTGAATGATATTTGATGACAGGAATTTTATCGACTTTTTGGCCTTATTTTATTCAATGTGCATCATAATGACAGAGAGAAGCTCCCTTGTGAGCGCATTCGGAGTGAAAGTTGCACGACTGCCATATGGGTTCGTCATCCCCTGCGATTGCAGATGGTTGAAAGTCTTCAATCTCACTCATTACATAATTCCTAGTCATCAAAGCGGAGTTGTCTGTCCGTCATTTGTGTTTTTGATTTGGCGATGTGTGGACATCGTCTGTTCTCGATGGATAAAGGAAGACACTGCTTCTAATATAATTAATAGAAATTCGGAAACGGTGGAAATAAAGGTTTAGCGTCTTTCCCCACCTCTGCTGTCGAGCTTTGATAGAATAATGTGATTCTTTTATTCCCGATGTCCTTTGTTGTCGACTTCCAATGACACTTCGAAGCTCGAACTCTAGACCAGGAGATCATAGGGCTAAGCACAGTCATGGTGTTGCTGTTCAACGTAGCAAAGTGCGTCAGCTAAATGAAAAACACGAGCTAGCGACTAGTTAATTCTTCTAGAAATTGCAAAATATTATTATATAAAAGAAAATTATTATACAGTCGAACCTGTCCATTGCCAATTCAAGGGACCGGCATATAATATTGCATTAACACAGGTTTTGAAATACTAGAGGTTACTGACGAAAACACCTGTTTAATTTGATTATTCAAAGCTACATCAAGGACAATTCAAGGAAAAACTTTCGTAAACAATTATCAGAAATCTTGGCATGTGGAATTCTGCGACATAGTCACTTATGACAGCTGCCTCAAGTTCAAAAGTAGATTGTAGCATTTATGCGAGCCTACAGTACACTGCTTGCAGTCCACCCATGATGTTAATGGCTAGAATTGTGTATAGAACTGTATATGCCTACAATTTAGGCCTACATGTACTAACCATTGTCGGACCCCATATACGCAGTACCGGTGCGGCATAGTCTTGGTCTTATTATTCCTAGGTGAAATCATAATCTCTGCAATGACGTCATTGATGAGGTTATCAAGTTTTAAGGTTTGCAAGTACATGAAGAGAAACGTACTCTGTTACCGAATTACTATGACATAGGATACTTTCAATATGCGTGTTGATAGGATACCTGTCTCAAACAGCTAGATATCAAGCTATATTGAATTACCCAAGTGCAGTAATTACAATCGACTACTGATGTTAACAGCTTCCCCGAAACATGAAGCATCATACAAAGTGAGAAGAAATATAGCTTAATGCGACGTATAACATTTACACGTTTAATGTGCAGGCTGCTTATAATTCGACTTCAGAAATATAGCGTATGTGCAAAGAAGGCCTAAATAATTTATAGATTCCATTTCCTACATTATCTGTCAAGATTGGATTGTTATTTTATCTCAACGCTTATCGCAGATTGAGTGTTTTGGCATTATGAATGGCAAAGTCTTTGAAGTGACCGGGAAATTTCATTGAAATAAGACTGGTTTTGCAATAACATAGGCTGTATGGCTATGGTAAAGATAGCAAAATATTTCGGACCGAGACATTTTGTTGCAATAAGAGAGGTTGTAATAAGACAGGTTCAACTACAGATTGTTTCATAAAAAATGGATCACCCTTAAACATCGCCTTAACTTCAACTTTGTCTAACTCCGCCAAACTTGAACGAATTTCTCTGAAATTTGGAAGACATGTCAGTTGTGCTTACTAATATCATTGTTGGAAATTTCAAGCATGAATATTGAGTTGTTTTCCTGTTATAGATAAAAAAGTAGTAGATAATTTGATCTTCATTTAGCAATGTTACACAAAATCATACCTCACTCTTATAAAATTACATTTGTTTCCTTTGTTATGTAATATGTTGTTCTACAAGCCAAAAGCTATCAAGCAAAACAAAAATAAAGAAAATCGGTCAATCAGAGCCAGTATAGCACCATTATTCAGCAACAATAATGTAACTGCTACATGTGATTAACTGGACTTCATGTTCCATAGCTACCTGACTTCGTTGCGGTGGTGTTGGCAGCACTCCTGATTGCTTTCAGCTAGAAATCTATCTCTTACCGGTTGAAAACAATACAAAGCACAAATGAACAATAACGAGATTTGGGCTGGCATTTGGACCAATGGCCGCTCTGAACTTCACATACAGCAAGGAACCATGAATTCTGAACGCTATGTAAATGTTTTACGAATGAACATTGGCCAAATGACAGATCAACTTGGTGATCCATCGACTTGGTTATTTATGGATGATAATGCTACGTGTCACAGGAGTAGTAGAATCAACTTATGCAAGTCTCAATTAGGGCTTAGGACATTATCTTGGCCAGCTCGTTCTCCTGATCTGAATCCCATAGAAAATGTATGGAGTATTCTAAAACGTAACGTTCGTCGTTCACTGCTACCTACAGATGGCGTATCACAACTTACGTCACTGTTAAAAAGAGAGTGGAGAAAGTTAGATCAGTCAAAAATCAACGATATCATCGAATCAATGCCTAGACGAATTGGTAATGTCATTGACAATAAGGGTAGGGCCACAAAATATTAGCTTCTTAAGAACCGTTACTGTATCATAGCTTATCAGATTATATAATGACATTTAAATATATTAGGGACATGGAATAACATGAAAAATGCTTTCTGTATCATACTTATGTTTTATTTAGTCAAATTTTAGGATGATCCACTTTTTATGAAACGGACTGTATATGCTAAAAAGTGTAGAAATTAAAATACTTACTAGAAGGACAATCAACGGTTGTCCTCTCCTCATGTGAAATGAATTGGTGAGTAAGTCGTACTGTCCAAAATTATGATTAACACTTTATATTGAAAATGTTCTATTTAACAGTCTGCAATTCAGATGACAATAGGTCTGTTTCCAATCATAATATCATATCCAGCCATCACAGCGGGATTACGATATCTAAAATCTACCAAGTGTGAGAGAGAATTAATACTATCTCCTTAAGCTAGAACGAGAAATGAAGTTCTACAAAATATGCATACAAATTATTTGACTATTTCTAATGAGGTCATCAACAGGAACTTGGTCAGGACGATCGCCTTTCCATCGCTAAATTCTGGGCGCTTAAACCCGACGAAGCGCCGTTCTGTACATTTAAGATGCACAGCCTCAAAAATGAAATTTACAGTAAAGAAAAGAAATTATCTGTTAAAAAAATATTAGATTCGCTATTGACTGAAATGTACCTCAGGCATTTGAAAGAAGTACAGAGTTCAGCCAGTAGACGACAAGTATAAGACACCGCATTTAAACATCGACAGTAAACTAAATTGCAATCAATTGTTTGATAATCTCTGGTGAGAAGCTAAATTTATTGCGATTATTCTGTATTGTGATGCGAATTTCAAGAATTGCGGAGGCGAAGGCGATGTTTGATGTGAAATGGTGTAGAGTCGAGTGGAGACTTCCGTGAGCTCATTTTGCCCTGTTTTCATCAATAAGCTGAAATTTGACAGGCAAGTCAATCAAGTGCTTTGGATCGTAGCAGTTACAGGCGATGAATTAGCTCTCATGGTGATGGAATTCACTCTTTCAAGTGACACGAAAATGTATTTAACGCATTTAATTATTGTGCTGCATTAGAGCTATCTTTGAACATGTTGGAATCATAAACAAATCATCGAACATGACGCATCGCACACTACAATGCCCTGAGGCAGGCAGGTCACCACTAGAAAGATAAATTCACCGAAAAATTTCATCTCGATCATCTTTATGTTGCTGATTCCTCAAATGTTTAGAGCGAAGCTTTAAACAGCTGCAACAGCTGTGAGTCATTGATGATACAGAGCGTGAGAGTCCATACTTTCATAAGGAGGAGAATGTCAGCGGCAGAGATGGTGTTATCGGTGACTGCTTTGTGAAACGTCTGATTGATATACCGGCGAAGTAGGCGGCAAGTTAGAGAATCGTTGGATCGGTGTCCTGCCTTGACCCTGCAGTATGTATGCCAGTTCGAATACGTGTGCGCTGCAGGAATGAGCAACAGAGATGATAGCTCATCGTCATGGAAAGACAGTCGTTGGTGAAGGTCTTTGGTGGGTCACTTTTTGTCTGATTGATGTTTTTGCTCAAGTTTCCATGGCACAATGACTAAGTGCTGGACTAGCGATCTTTTGGTCCTGGGGTCGAGCCCCGAATGTGTCATTGGAAGTCGTGAGGCAGGGCATCCGGGCTAAAAGTCAGACCATGTCAACACCGTCGAAGCCTCCAGCATGGGGAGTAGTGACGTTAAACCAATTCATTTCACATTATAATACTATTACGAGAGATCATTCAGAACAACCGTTGCTTCAACCATCAATAGATTTACTGCCAGATATCGGTGCGCTACATGAACTGACATCATGTCACAAGGTGTCACACTACATTACCCCCTCTTTAAAAAAAAGAAAACATAACATACATAATTTCAGTGGTGGTAAACAGTGGCGCAATAGTAATTGAAATCAATGTCACCATACAACTTTACTGAGATTTAAATTCAAAAATTGTCCCTTAACAGTTTCAACTACTTGTTCAGAAATTCGGCGAATTACAGGAATAGGATCACTGTATCTCGGAGAAAGTGGTCGGCGATTGGCTATCTTGAAACAGACATACTTTGGACACTTACCGATAAAAGTCTTCTAAGAATCATCCGATTTCTTGAAAGTTTCTTTGAATAATCGACCAAAAATAATTTCGTATTGAGTCGAATTTATGGGAGCACAAAACACAGAATTATGGGCAGCTACAACTCTTGGTAGTTGCTCTTTCCAATCACCTTTAACACATGCTAGGGTATCTTTTAGTTCGCTATGATACCTTTCTATAACGGAATTTCCTTTCGGATAATATACTGTAGAGTGTTTTACATAGAAATCATGTTTCCGCGCAAGATCTCTAAAAGATAATGAAATAAATTGTGGACCATTATCACACAGGATTGTAAATCCAGTTATCTTCTATCAATTTACAGATATGCTCTGCTGAAGTGTCATTAGTTGGCACAGGTTGAACGAATCGACTTTTCACATCTATGATTGTCAGTATGAATCTACAATTTCCTTTTGATAGCCGTAACGGACCCACAAGATCAACACTGATCCATCCTGCTCGCAGCATTTCCGACTATCACTTAGTTTTTGAAGATCGATTTGCCTCATAAACTTGCGAGTCTCTGTCAGTGCCATGTCGGTTGCCCTGTGCCTGATATTGATGTAAGGATAGCGCTATGATCTGTCACTTGGCATCAGGGATTGTCAATAATTGAGTGCATTTCAATTGGACAAAAAAATCAATTAATTGAAATTGGAACTTGATAGCATTAATTATTGATTTATCCAAGATTTGTTTATACACAGCAATGAGCAATCTCTGGTCTTAGAAATTTCCTGGGCATGAAAGTAGACCATAATATAACACCTAGGCCTACCATTTCTAGTGTTTTTAATACTGCTTAGTCAGACCAATCAGACAAGTGGATAATTTCCTTAGATTCTCTCTCACAGACATCTGTATGAGATGCCTTTGGCATATAGTTCATACAGGCGTTCGTGATTCTCTCCACTGTTCTCATCAGTGACGATTGAGTGGAGACATTTTGCCTACAATGTGGAGGCTCTGGTTGAAACAAACATGAATTTGTGACTGCTTTTGAATCTTAACGTTGTTGCTGTTTTCCAACCTGAAATGCTTGCTATAATTGTGAATTGTGAAAAGTAAAATTAGATATGCAATCTAGGCTACTAACAGATAACAATTAATTGATTAGAATTGGAAAGTGCAGCAATTGATTAATTGAAATTCTGCATTCTAGCCAATTAATTGAAATTGGTTTATCGACAATCAATCAATTGGCTCCAATCAATTTTTGACTATCCCTGCTTGGCATTGGCTAGCTGTCAGGCATTGGCGTTTCGCAGGACTCATCACGGCTATGACCCTATATTCGTTGATGGGACGGAAGAGCGAACTGGAAACGCTGCTCAGTTTGAAACTCATTGCAGCCCAGGATGCATGTTGACAGTGAATCACCGCACACATCGATCACTATGAGATTAACCACAATATCAAGAAATGCGTCAATTCGATTCAATCACTCATCATTTGGTGGATTTAATGAACAGAATTTCACATAATCTCTATAGGTAGTTGAGAATTCTCTACTGGCATGGAATATTATTCAATATAGCACATTCATCATAATGCAGTTTCCGCGCAGTCAATGCTTCATTCATACATTATCTCAAAACTGCTAAACACAGAATTAGACAGGTCGTCTCTTCTTCTGTTTGACGAGAAGGGAAACATTGGAACATGTAACGTTAATGAAATGGCACAATCTGCTGACTAAATACCATAGCAATCGAACAATGAGCAGCCAGTTCAACATTAAACACGCCAATTTCTGTGACGATTAAGTGATTGTTATCAACCGGATCACACAGCAAAGAGACACAGTCGATGTCAAGTTCTACAGAGAAGTTTGAGAACGTTTTTTCGTGCGCCTGCTGACTTTTTTAATAATGATCGGAAGGGCCCAAAATTATCGAGAAAACTTTTGCGCAATGTTCTGAATTCTTCGAATCTGAAGGAATGGTGGCGATCGGAGTATATGAAGGAATTCACAGCAATCCGCAAGCGACGCACGATTATTTTTCCTATCTCTGTAAGGCATTGAAAATTTCTTTTTGCCCACTTAGTAAGTTTCTGTATGAGCCATCGTTTTGACTCAGTCTGCACTTCTAGCAAAGTGAGATGCTGTGGTGTTCAAGTGAAATCCTGTGCTGTTAAATGTGAGACAATTTTCAATAAAGTAGAGTTTCCTCCATCACTTCCTACCACTTGACTTTTCCATCTACACAATCAAATACAATTGTTATTTACATAGAATCCGTAAAAACAATTCAATTCATAGTTTGTTGTAATTCAAGGCCGTCATTGAATGGAAATTAATGAAATATTGATAAAATAAGGAATGAGTGTTTCTCAACAGTTTTGCTGTATGTTTACGTCAATTCAACTATTTGAGTATTCCTCTCCTATGTGGCCGTCATTAAAATATCACTAAAATATCTCCTCGTGCTGATGAGTGTATTGCCCTATCTCACCAATTCACATCTCATGTGGACCATGGAACCTGCAGGTCGCTGATACCAATGTTTCAATGAGCACGTGAAGATCGTCCGAGGGTGGGAGTAGTTTTCTTTTCAACAATTAACTTGAATTCTTCAATGCAGTCGTCGGTTGTAGATCAGCAGTGATTTATTTTAGTTCTGAGAAGTAGAGTAACTGAAGAATCAATGTATTGTATAATGTGAATACTCATGTGATCAATAGTTCTCCGTCATTCAGTACTGCTACTGTCAGATATTTACCATTGTCTCTCTGAATATACAACGGTGTAGAACTGTTAAATAATAGTTTTTGGAGCATTTGAGAAGTGCAATGTAAAAGTAGATGACGACACTGCTGTTAGATGGGATTTTGACTGCATGTGTCCGTGGCACAGTGGTCAAGTGATTAGCCTAGCGATCTTTCGGTCCAGAGGTCGAGCCCCGAGAGTGTCATTGGAAGTCGGCAGGAAAAGCATCCGGACTGAAAGATCACAACGCTCCAGAGTAAAATCTGACTGTGCTAGCAGCGTTCAATGCGTCCAGTACCGTCCAGGATGGGGGACTAGTGACGTGAAACCATCATCAGTGTAGTCATGTTGGTCGTTATTCAAATTCTCTATCTGACAATTGAATCAGTAAAACACAGGAGAAGACGATCAGTTTCCTCCATTTCTGACATATTGTTTGACACTTCTCGTTCTGATCATTATCATGGTAATCTATTTCGTAACTATCAGCTTACATATACGACGGTGTGATGCGACACGTGTTGATCCCGTACGGCTGGCGGCTGCAGTATTAGCTTTCCTCGGAGGTTGTCGGTAGGATGGCTAACTGGCGGCCTTTAACAGACGGGAGAGAGAAGAGAAATATAAATATTCTAGCCTCGCATTAACCTGCCGTCACCCACCGTTCTGTCAAGATGTCTTAGAACGATACCGAAGTCATCTGGTAGTGCTTCAATCCCACCGAAAGTGATCTAACAAAGACACATGGTCATTGCTTTGATACAAATGATTTACCAGAGAAGAGAAGCACGCTGTGCTACAATATTGCTTTGATGTACTCCTCAATGTGATAATTAATTCACCACGAAGGCGAATGACGCTTGTGTACAAAAAACAGAGCATTCAGAGGTATAGTCCTGTCCCGTTCGGTGATGTAAACTGCACAAATATTGTTCTAAGGAACGTCCCAATTTGGGGAATTTATTCAGTCAATCCACAATGTAAAATTGTATCGTTTAAGTTTGCTTTTGCAAGATTAATATGACTTAAAAATTAGTTTATGACATCGACATATTCCGGGATTTCTAGCGTGCAATATCACATGCGCATCAACATCTTGACATTTCCATTCGAGTATCACGTTGATTGAGATCGTCATGATTACATATGGTTCTCGCACTCTACCAGCTGAGGTTCTAAACGTGGAGCTAATATGTTTTACTCAGATTGATGTTTAAGGTTATGAATAAGACATAGTGACTCAACATCTTTCTACAGATACTATTTCGGTAGAAGCAGCTCTTCAGTAAGTGAACATGTACCCAAATGTCTTCTGACGCACACTCACGTGATATCATGCGAGCTGAGAGGACACACGTGCAGTGAATCGCTCGAAAATCTCCTTTGTCCTCTGACCAACACAGTCTCGATGCTTTCAAGAAGCTTGCGAGCAGAATAGGCTTCTGAAAGGAACAATTTGATGAGCTCAGAAGATCATCATTTTCATTTACATATCTGCTGCTCCCACAATGGCTCTCTACTGTCATAGGAAATGATCATTGTGCTGAAAAATCGGGTCATATTCCGGTGATCGTGATCCTTCTACCTGCCGTGTGGCACAAAACATGTGCCGCCTGTCATCCGCAGTAGCGCAGTAGCGCAGTAGCTACATTCATGTGTCGCCAGTGCAAAGGGGGAATGAGGACTTCCAAACTCCATCACTCGGAGACGGTGATCATTTCGAGGTTGATGAGGAAAGCTACGAAGTAATGAATACTTTTCGTTACCTCGGTGAAGTCATTGATTCTGGCGGAGGAGCAGCAGTCAGGGCGAGGATCCGGCACGGTTGGTGCAGGTTTCGTGAAATGGCACCCTTTTTGACAAGTAGAACAACTACACTTCCAATGAAGGCAGTCATTTACAAGTCATGTGTGCGCACCAGCATGTTGTACGGCATCGAGACTTGGGCTATGTCATCAGAGTGTTTGAGGCGTTCTGAAGTGAATGAAATGCGAATGCTCCGTTGGATGTGCGGAGTCTCCTCTCGCGACCGCATTTCCAATGAAGAGGTCAGAAGAATGTGCCTGGAGCCTATCGGTGACTCTATCAGAAGACGTCGACTAAGATGGTTGGTCATGTGGAGATCGAAGACGAGTGTCAGTGGGTGAAGCGCATGCGGAAATTGCAAGCGGATGGTCACCGACCTGTTGGACGTCTAAAGAAGAAGGAAAACATCAAAGAAGACCTTCGAGCGCTCGGGCTCCGTGTGGAAGATGCAAACGGCCGAGCGAGGTGGAGAACTGTTATACAAGCGAATCGTCGTACCCAACATGAATGGAACAATCGACGTTAAATGGCATAAGTAAGTAACTGATCCTTCTATCTGCCGTCCGGTACATGAATCAGAGCATCACAATTCTCGGACAGAATGCATGTTTGTGAGACGTCAGTTTGATCTGAATGTCAGACCAAGGCCTGTCAATATCTGTGTACAATCTGCTGTGGAATGAAATGGGAACTTCAGCCTGCGGAATGATATCTTGTTGAGGTTGGTGTAGTGACGAGAATGTTATCGCTGCTGTTGTTGCGTGGAGGTTGTGGATGAGAAAATATGACTGGGAATCAAATGCGAATACTTATCGGTATCACGCGGAGTGGATGTTGCTGGCCACTCGCTGCTGCATTAGATTTGTCTTGAAAGTTGATCTGTATACGTCGAATTTTATTGATGATATCTGCTAGAGGGTTGTATATCCATTGTTTTTGTCTTGAGACGAAAGGCGGCCACAGTTTTCCAAGGCGTTTATTCACGAGGATTGTATTCTGCTTGAGTATGGCATCGGTATGTCGTGGAATAGTCTGTCGATGGGTTTTCTACATCAGGCCGTTCATTGCTTAACAATGTAGCGCAGATAGATATCTCAGAGATTCATGGCAGGTTTGATGGGTGGTAGGATGGCTCAGTTGATTAAGGGCCGCGCATCGGTGTCGAAGTGCAGAAGGTCAAGGGTTCGAGTCTGTCCGCCTAGAGAGCCTGTCGAGCCTGTCCCCAACCTGGTGAGAGTTGCGAGTATGTGAAGAACGCCCCTCCCCTAGCATACTAACTTGGTTTCGTGCCTTCGGTGGGGCGGGGATGCGTAAAAAAATATCCAGTGATGCTAATGTTGTATGCTATCATGATCATTCATCAGAATTTCATCCCTGTAACGTGCACAGTCCTACGCTCTTTTTTGTAAACAATTATTGGGTTTTACAAGTTACAGCGTGTGTGCGCAGTGGCACACTGGTTGCGTGCTTGGACTAGCGACCTTTTGCTGCAGAGATCGAGCCCCGAAAGTGTTATTGGAAGTCGTCAGGAAGAGCATCCGTAATCTCAGTGCTGCATCTTATGTCTGACTCTGTCACCTCCGTCAAAAACCCATTTGTTGGGCATAGTGACGCTAAAGCTTCATTTTTTCATGATGACGCTATGATTTTTGAATACCCGTGTATTCAGAGACATCTCCTGTCAGATGATTTCTAAGATGTTCGAAATGCAGTCGTCAGATGCCATGCCAAACACTAAAATATAGTCATGGTACATTGATAAAGGTACAATGCAATTTTTGGTTATAAACTGCTGATTGCATCGTTTGGTGTTGCCTTATTCTCAATCCCAAGTGACTCATCGGCTTAACTATGAAAGTGGTGTGCGCAAATATTTAGAACTGGATACTCCTTCAAATTGAAGTGAACATATGGTTCAGTTATTTGTTTTCCTCCTTTTTTTAGGTGGTCGAGTTTGCTTCTGCTTTGTTAAAATGCATTTTTAGACTTTTTCTCAACTTTCCTATTGTTTGTGGTTTTTAAGGTCCCATGATAACGTCAGCAGCATTATAATGCAAACGTATTTGCAAGTCATGATCAAGCTGCTTTAATACAACCCTTACGGGCATGTCGGTGCAGACGTGATTCTTCCATCTCTCGATTTGTCTATCCATCAGTCCTCGGAACGGAACACAAAATGAAGATGATGATTTCAAACTGGTCATTGTTGCTATTTATGAGATGGTTGTCCTGACTGTATTGTAGGACATGACAGGCGAACGGAGTTGCAAAAAAGTCAACCTCATTGTCAACAAGCTTACAAGAATGTTGAACCGCTCACAAACTGGCCATATTTGACCGGAGAGAATGAATGGTTGATGATTTTGTGATGTCAGATAGTCATCTGCAGGTAGAGCTGATGGAACACGCCTATTATTTACTGATTGACCCATAATGCCAAATCTATGCAGGCAAGCATGGTCTGACTCTATCTTGTAGTAAAACATCGGGTAGTTTATTATCTGCACATCTCCGTTAGTCACCCTTCAATGCGAAAACAAATCAGTGTACAGGAAAATGTTTTTTGTGGAATTTTCCATGAGAAAATTTTACTACGATCTCTGCAACCAACTCTGCCTCGGGACCAATAGTTTAGTATTTGAAAAGTAACATTTAAGTATTTGTATTTTGGACTTTCTGAAGAAAAATGCTGACCTACTTGCGATTGTAAGAAAGGAGGACTTCGTACATGAGAATTATATATTTCATTTATGTCAATTTATGCGCAATAAGCACGTTATTATATCAATCCCAACCATCCTAACACAACATCAGAACTTGATCGCATCGGAAGCCAAAGTCAGCGAGAAGATCGAGACAGTCATCAACACGCAATCGACTGCAATTATTTCTTTACAACTTAAGTCCATCTGAGAGTAGGTCACAACGAGTAGACCAGTGTGCGGTTCTGTTGCTCTATAGCGCTTTCTTTTGACAACATTTCGTCATCGCATTGATAATCATGAAAATGTATTCGTAGAACATGTCTTTGGCAGAGCGCAACATCAATAGAGTTTGAGTGAAAATGCCTTGGCCAATTGTCATGTTTAAAAGATTGGAAAAGCCAAGTAAAGGTTGGATGGAATCCACCAATCGGGGGTTGGGTGGGGTCTAACAAAATATTGGGTGGCTGGCTGGCTACATATCTTTTCCATCATCAATCTGGGGATAGCTTGACTTCCATGGGATACTATGCTATATAATTGCAAAACAAATTTTAAAACTTGCTTGTATTCATGTTAATTTCTTTTGTATACATGTCACAGTTTTCTTGAAAATGTCTATGGCACTTGAATAGCCGAAGAAAAAATCCAAAAAAAATTACCAACCTCTACTTGGCTTTTCCAAATCTTTTAAACATAAATAGAAATTATGTTCTAAAGTCAATTAAAACAATTTACTTCACGAGTTCTCGTTTGACACTTTATCAAGGTGAATGAAATCTAAGAATTAGCATACACAAAATATTTAAATGCTACGGGTTATTGTTTATCTGAGAAAATGTAAAGTATCGACACGTAGAAATACATGCTGAAAATCATACAAAATTATAAAATATTCATGACTTTGGTTTTATTTGCATACTTTATTCTATTAACCATGAATCCTTCATAATATTTATTTTTACAACTCTGTGTCGATATACTGTACTGGCGAAAAAAACCGGCCCAATTAATTATTTATCCAAGGTGGCCGGCCGATGGACGGTTTCAAATTAATTATTTCTGGAGCCTTGTGCTGAATGGCCGAAAAAATCGGCCAACCATCACCTTACTACTTACTTCTATAAACTGAATTACTATAGATTTATGCATCATATATTATCATAGGGTTAAATTACAACATCTACGATGAAATTGAGTCTTTATTTCTAGCACAAAACCATATATCTAGGGCATTCGCCTAAGAGAATACCTCTGTTGTCATTCGCCTCTGTTGCGCCTAATGAGTGGTTACCTCGTGGACGGGAATTGCTTGGCAACGAAAACGACAGCGAAAATGGAGATGAAGACTGTGACGATGAGGCAAGCGATTCGGACTATGAGGACACTAAAGCAGATGATTCTGATGGGGAGGATACGGATACCTCTACTTTCGAAGAGGACGACACAGACGAATGGAGCAACTACCGGGAGGCTATCAGAATTGCACACGGACTCATGCCTCGAAAATGAAAGTGAAGTGTTTCGTTCCTGTTTTGTTTTTTGTTAATTGTTAGATGACTATCGAAACAAGTTGTTAATGTACTGGTAATCAAACGGGTACAGATAGGTGACAAGAGATGTTGATAAACAGAAGTATACGATTAATTAGATGCATTGTTTTATCTTTATTTATTGTTGGGGTTGCTAGAAAACGAGTTTCATCTATTATTTTACACCTAATTTTTCAGAAACCGGCCGCTAGTTAATTAATTAATTTTCGTGGGGGGCTGGTCGATGGCCGGTTTCAAATTAATTAATTATTCCTCAAAACTGACATTGGCCGATGGCCGGTTTTTTTCGCCAGTACAGTAGTCTCTAGGATGAAACAGTTCTTTATATCTGTGTCAGATTTTTGATCATAATTTTCTGTGTCATCATGTTGAATATAAGTATTTTGTGTGCATGTTTATGATAACTTAAAAACTTCCAATTTTTCGCTTTCATTCGCAAAGAAAATTCGGTGAATAAAATTGTTGACCTTGTCTTCATGACTCAGCATCAAGTCAACAGCAAAACTCAATGACAAGAAATTATTAACTCACATTCCATTCAGATATCAGTCTCGTTGGACTAAATGGAATTTGATGAATAAGATAATCATTTCATAGTTCGAAGTTCTGAACACATGCTCTCTACACATCTGCAGTTGATGACCTTCGTGCTTGAAATCGTTTGCTGTCATCCATTGTGTGATGATTTAACGAATTCCATTGTTGTCTGGAGAGTTGCATATGAATGTCAGTGATTATTTTATAACTTGTATTGCGCCTTATGTCAGTTTGGTTGGTAAAATACCACTTCGTGTTAGAATCATATTTCTCTAGTCATCATGTCGTACATGCTGAATTTCCGGAGTCACTGTATCGTACTCAACTCTAAATGCTCATAGAACAGAGTTCGCTGCTCTTTTCCAAGAATACTTCGGAACTTTTTATGTGATTCTTTCACATTATAGGTCGAGTGGAGTTTATCTAGTCACAAAATGCAATCTATTAATCATCGATATTTTCATAAGTTGTTTTTGTGAAAAGTGTCAGCGTGCTTGTCAGATATCATGAGTCAACCCGATAGCATGAATGTGATAGTGAATACGTGTGTGTAGATGCCAATGAAAAGTGTTAAAAAAAGTTTTTTTCAGGAGTGTCATTTTTCCTGAAATACAATATTGAATAGTAGTGAAATAAGTATGGTATTCCTTCCTGATTCTTTAGGACAACCTCATGAAATTCCAAAGCTCTGAGGTGCCTCTGTGAATCACAGTCAGATACGGTGATGTACTCATAATGAAAGCTCTAAGGCGCTCTCATGAAGCTCAAAGTCAAGCACCCTCAAAGTTCTAAGGCACCCTTTTAATGGAGATAATAGCGATTATAGATATACATTAGATTATCAAATAAATAGTCTTATTAGTCAGTTTTATGCAGAGGCAACCAAAAACCCTTGATGTCAGGTCAAATGGATTTAATTAGGCACATATTTATGCTACAGATGCGTTTCTTAACCTTGTTTGAGCAGGTTGCTATGTGATTGTGAGGTGGCAACAGCACTCCATCAGTGGACGGATAATGCACTTGTAGTTTATGATAGATAGCTACGGGCACGATAGACACCAACATGCTGATCTGCTTATATAGGTGATATATCGTTGATTTCCATGACAAACGGTTGGTAAGTGCAATTTTGAGGAAGTAGATGGGATTATTGTTCAACCTGATGTAGAGGACTCTGCACGACCATCTCATTATCACCAGAGAATTTATCGGCATGAAAATTGAATCAGGATGATGTATGATCTTATATGAAGCTGGACAAAACGCTCCGAAGCGTGGGTACTTCTACAAAATTGTGTTCATATTACCCATGGAGGTGAATGCTGTCTGTAGAGGAGGTATGTTTAAGATGACTCCTCTGTCCGGCTTAAGTGTTCTCCGTGGCACAGTGGTTCAGTGCTTGGGCTAGCGATCCTTAGGTCCAGAGGTCGAGTCCCGAAGGTTTCATTGGAAGTTGGCAGGAAGGGCATGCGGACGAAAAGTACAACAGCGTTACAGAAAAGTCTAGCTGTGTCAGCACCGTCCAAGCCGCCGGTATGGGGAGTAGCGACGTTAAAGCTTCATCATCCTTTGTCCGGCTTAAAATCCATTCACATTGGACGCGGCGCGGTCCCGCCAGTCTCAGTATGACCGGCCCATAGGTTTATTAAGATTCTGGACGCTTGAGGACGCTCCTCGCCGCGTCCGATGCGAATGGACCTTTACTCCGCTTGACTGTACGCGCCTCATTTCAGCCCTTTCATCCCTGCACTATAGCCTTGTCGTGAGATAGTTGCTCCAATTTCACTTATTACCTCTCTCCCTTACATTTCTACCTGCAGGCTGAAATGAAAATGTTTGCTTAGATGCTGATGGTTCAGTTTTTCGTTGGTTTCGATGCGAAGGTGACTTATTTTTCTTGCGCTATGCCAATATCTGCGGTCTGCAATTATCTCATTTAGATCTTGAAAGATGTACAGAAAACCAATGACTTCACGAATGAAATTACACTGCTGTTTGAACGCAGGCCGAAGATGTCACATCAGCGAGAATCACCGCACTGTCGTTGTATGATGCAGACTGTTTCATCGGCGATATGAAGAAGATATTGATTATGCGCGTCCAAAAACCGGACTGAGGTAGAAAATTACCGATGCTTGAATTCAGACATGATGGATGTTTCATTTGGCATTCTATGCACAGCTGTAATTGATTCACTCTTAGTCTGTGGGCCCATTTTAAGAAAACATGAGAAATTCCGTTTTTGTTTGATGAACTCTACGTAAAAGCATCATTTAAATTTTAGTATTTAGTTTACTGTAGACAAGTTGCATTTAATCTGTTAATGTGACCATTTATCAATGTGTTTTATATATCTGTTTTTCAAGCAATCCAGTAGTTTGTTTCGTGTCACCGGCTCAGCAGGCCACTTTCACGTGAATTATTAGCGACTTTTTGTATACTTTGCCCCTTGCTGATCTCCCTACACCAATTTTAACAAACCACACATCAATCAAAGGAGAAATGAAAGGACATGCAGAAAAACAGCACTATTTCTATTTTAAAGGTCATCCCTGGGGTGAGATGAAAGCAAAAAACACCAATTTCAAGTAATTTCCATTGGATCACAATTTGAAGGAGAAAATGACAACAAAAACTGATAAACCACACATTAATCGAAAGATCCGGTCAAGGTGGTTAATAAACGGTGATGATTAATCATTATTAGATTACATCATTGTATAAGATGAGGTCGAATAATAAAAACTTTTAGTTCGACTCAAATATCACTAAAATTCATTTTCTGAAATTCGCTTAGCTGTCTCATACAGATTTGAATAATTGCTTTCCCTTCACATATTTCATCTGCTAACAACATGATTCTTTCAATAATTGATGATTAGATGCAGAAGTAAAGAGTACAAAAATGATAAAAAATCGTATTTGAAATTTGAATTTTACATTTCAAACATGCATACATCATAAGCAGATAATTTCAAATTCAAAAAAATTGCATCTGTGAATATCTCTATATTGATAGGAAGAATCCTTTACATAATCTCAACTTATTTCATGAAGAATTGATGCAGCAATATACGTTAGAAGTGAAAATATGCCGAAATCAGCAAAAATATTCCAAACCATCACAGTTTAAAACTGCTCTCACACCAAAAGTGGCATAATACGTAGAAAGCAAGCTAATATAAATCTCAGACATAGCTTGCTTGGTTTAAAGGATATTCAAAAAAGTTGGAGCTACCGCAATAAAAAATGAGATTTTGAGCTACCACTGTATCCAGTGTTTCCTGATTCTGATATTTTAGAAGAAAGCAGAGACTGTCTGCATTTTTATATTCAATCTTTCCAACACGGAGCTCTGTTGAAGACATTGTTTGACACTTGTGATTGACTTCGCATCGAACTTTAATTGGCCGTTCTGTTGTAAAACGTTGCTGACGAAACTGAATGCTCCGTTATTCTTGGCACGTGATTTCTTCAATCTAAAAGAAGATTCGGCAGGAGACGTCAATTGTCTTCTACTAAATCGCACGAAACCATTAAAATACATCAGATTAAATTATATTAAAATGCAACAATTTAAATTTCATAATTGGAAATGCAAAGATCCGAGAATGGAAGGACAAAACATTTAACAAATGACCGAATGGAAAATCCCGGAAGAAACTAGATTATTAAAAGTCTCCAGAATGTTTAACGCTTAAAGCTCAATGAACAGAAATCTCAAATGCTTTCTCAGCGTGAGGTAACAGACTATTGAAACATCAAAACTTTTTAATTCTTTTTTTCAAGGTGGGAAATTGAAGTAATGCTGTTGTTATATTAAAATGCTAAATTGTTACATTTAAATTTTACGCCAATATATTTCAACCACTAAGCGTCGTTATCATCAGGGCACATAATATAAAAAGAAACTATTCTACAACATGAGCTCAAAATTTGAAAAGGTGGAGATGCAAAAATAGATATTTATAGCACTGAGCTGTGTCTTTGGGAAGTCATAGTTATGCGACGATACGGTAATGGCATGTGAGTGTTTCTAAAACTAAAAATAAAAAGACACAGGATCGGATTAACCGCCGATCACGGTCATGAAACAGATAGAACCGGGTTACATGGTACCGATTGCAAAAAACATTGATCTGACTAAATAATTAATTGCAGAATTATAAACACGATGCTACGAATGTCTATTTTTGCATCTTCACCTTTTCAAATTTTGAGCTCATGTTGTTGAATAGTTTTTTCTTTTTATATTGTCTACCCTGATGATAACGACGCTTACTCGTTGAAATATGATGGCGTAAACTATATATTATAATAAAACAACAGCATTACTTCAATTTCCCACCTTGAAAATGAATTTTAATGAAGGCCCTTTTGCATTTTTAACTTTTCTGCGTGTCAACAGATAACTAATTGGACGTGCGCATGTTTTGTAACAAATTTGCTGGATCCTGACCAGTCACAACAGTTTTTATATTAGATGGTAATTATAGGGTTAAGTAACTGACACAGGACGACAGCGCTTATCATTCTTACTTTCAAATGTGAACGAAAAAAATATTGATACAAATGAATGCGGAGAAGTCTTAAGAGAATGACAGCTATCGAGTCAAAAAGAAGTTGACAACAAAGGTCAACTGTCCGGCGTAGTCTAATGACATGCTGATATGCTGTCTCGCTACAGAATAGATTCTGTCAATAATAGGACAGAAAACTGTCGACATCATTCAGAGATGACTTCTGCCTTCACTCGCGTTCATTTTGCACCGTCAGCCTGGGCTAGTGAAGGTGCGAGCTCGTCTCCACCGCGGACTTCGGTTCGATTCCTGGGTCAGGCGAGTGCGGTCAGGGAATCAGAGGTGCTAGTGACTTAACAGTTGTCAATCTCATAAGATATTTAAGTGAAAGTGTAACAATAGCGACACTTCAGCTGATTGGCATTCATGACAGATGACTCTACAAGTAGATGTGTAATCAAATTTCAGGACGTGGAAAATCGCAATGTAATTTTGTTGAACCTTAAAATAAAATTAATGTTCTCATTTCCGAACAGCGAGTCAAATAAACGTTAAAATTGTTTACAGGTGACTATTATTAGATTACCCGGATAATGTGAAACATTGAGTCTGACCGATATCTTTGAGAGCATGACTTGGTGGACTGATTTTTGATAACGGCTATGACTGACGTTGTAACTGGCGTATCAGCTGCCATGGCGGTATATTTGGAAACAATGGTTTGAAAATGTTTCACGTGGCTTAGCGCAATCGGCAATTTTTCTACAAGTCTACTTGTTGCGGCTAGGTGGATCTTCGTGACTTAAATCGTGTTGGTCATGAATCATTGCTAAGTTTTGGAGAAGCTGTGTACGTGGCACGATCATAGAAATTTTGCGAACAACTCCTGCAAGATAAAGGCGTGTCATGTAGCAGTTGTTAGTAGCAGGTAATAAAACCATTTCAGTTAGTCCATTTTATAAAGTTAAGCTTGCAGCTAAATGGAAATAAATGTGATTACAGAATGTATCATAAGTCTAGCCGAACCTTCACAAAATACCCATACTATCAGTATACCTTCGTCGTGTGGTATTTATTGATATGAAATAGGAACATTTAGTCTAATCAGGATTATTTACTAAATAGAATTGAGTAATTGAAGCAGTTTTGAACTGTGGTTTTTATTCGTTAGTTTTTAAGCCAGCATATTCGGTGGAAACCGAAATATCGGTGTATGAAAACGAAAGTCGTAGTGTTGTGGCATTCATTTAGTTTTTTTATTCACTTAGTGTCGTGCTTGTAATATAACCTTTGAACAAAAGATATTTCGAGATCGCAACTGTTCATAATGGTTCACCATTGGTTCAAGCAGTGGAGGTGATATTCTCTGCATAATTCAAGTTGTTGCTTGCTTGCTTCAGTAGACGATTCTGGCTAGCGGGAGACTAAATAAGCAACTTCGTCACGGCGTTTGCTGGTAAGAACTATCAATGTAGCGAAACTCAACGAAATCAGTAGGAATAATAGGCATTCATCAATGAAGGTGATGCAGACCGTGTTTTTTTTTGCATGCGATGTTTTCGATGTTGACGATGTAGGATATTGTTAACTTATTAACGTAGCTTAGCAAAGTGGAATGGATCGTTATGAGCCGAATCGTATTGCAAAATGATGTGTAAAAAACTGGCTCTGATTGCAGAAATGTCCACATCATTTCTGACACAACACGCTAATTGATTCTGATAATGCGATTTGTACCTCCTGAGTGTAAATAGCTACTTCTCGTTCAAAAGTCAAGTTTTCGGTAAGTAAGGAAATCGATTGGACGGTGAGGCTGCCAGCCACATCCAAGGCACAACTAGACAAAACTAGACAGTTTGCTATTGTTTGTAAGTCCAGTTGAGTAGTATCTAAAAAAATGTGACATGAGCTTATAATGCCTACACGGGCTCATACACAGACAACTTATTTCCATTGAAGGAAACCCAAAAGCCAGATGTTAGCTTAAATGTCAAGCAGACAACTGATGCAGATGCTCCTCCACGATCTCATGCGCTAAACTATTCAGGAGGCATTCTCCTGACTCACAGGCGCTTTGCTGTATAATGAGTATTCTCCTAAATGAAAGGCGCTTTGCTGTCTGAGTATTCTCCTAAGTGAAAGGCGCTTTGCTGTCTAATGAGTATTCTCCTAAATGAAAGGCGCTTTACTGTCTAATAAACATTCTCCTAAAGGTGCTTTACTGTCTAATAGGCATTCTCCTAAGTCAAAGGCGCTTTACTGTCTAATAGGCATTTTCCTAAATAACAAGCGGTTTGCTGTCTAATAGGCATTCTCCTAAGTGAAAGGCGCTTTACTGTCTAATAGTCATTCTCCTTAATGAAAGGCGCTTTACTGTTTAATAGGCATTCTCCTGACAGGCGCTTAACTGTCCAATAGGCATTCTCCTGACAGGCGCTTTGCTGTCCAATAGGCATTCTCCTGACAGGCGCTTTGCTGTCCAATAGGCATTCTCCTGACAGGCGCTTTGCTGTACCAATAAGCATTCTCCTGACAGGCGTTTTGCTGTCCAATAAGCCTTCTCCTGACAGGCGTTTTGCTGTCCAATAAGCATTCTCCTGACAGTCGCTTAACTGTCCAATAGGCATTCTCCTGACAGGCGCTTAGCTGTCCAATAGGCATTCTCCTGACAGGCGCTTTGCTGTCCAATAGGCATTCTCCTAACAGGCGCTTAGCTGTCCAATAAGCATTCTCCTGACAGGCGCTTTGCTGTCCAATAGGCATTCTCCTGACAGGCGCTTTGCTGTCCAATAGGCATTCTCCTGACAGGCGCTTTGCTGTCCAATAAGCATTCTCCTGACAGGCGCTTTGCTGTCCAATAAGCATTCTCCTGACAGGCGCTTTGCTGTCCAATAAGCATTCTCCTGACTCACTGCTGCACTCCTACATAGGCGTCGTGTTGCTTCAAGAGGTATTTCTATTCTAATTCCTGAAAAGACCACCTATGGTCAGTGGTTTGACGTCACTTCTCCCCCATACTGGGGTTTGGACGGTGCTGACATAGTCAGACTTTCATCTGGAGCGTTGTGATCTTGTCCGGGTGCCCTTCCTGCCGACTTCAAATGACACTGAGGGCTTGACCAGAAGATCACTAGGCCGAGCACTTAACCACTGTGACACGGAGACCGCCATGGTCTGTGATCTTCATTCTGAAGCCAATCTACTAGTTGCATCTTTCATTTCAAAGCTAGCTTGCCTTCTGAGGAAGGCAGGAATGATTTCCGTTCATTTTGTTGCGTAGGTTTGAAGTATGTGAAGATCGAGTCGATGTATACTTGAATCGAAGTATCAGTCTGATCGAATTGTCGGCTACCTCATCACTGATGATACAAACATCTGAACTTCGAAGCTACATTGATACTAATCATGAAAGCGAGTTAATATTTGTGACTGGAAATTTTACGACCGACTTCTATAAATGACAATAACATAATAAAAAAAGAGTGCTGTGACTAATTTGATGCAGAGAAAGTATGTGTGACTTACACGGCGGAAAACAGGACAATACAGATCTGTTGCAGTTGAATGTCTGATAAGATTGGTGGATATATGATGCAGTTAACATGACACGTACCAGTGAATTGCAGCGACATCAATTGTTAAGTAGGAGACTGACATTTCATGACCCATGAATCCAAAATGAATTCTTCTCGACGAAATGAGATAAATGAACCTTGTTTATACTCGGAAGCACATTAGGCACGGAGCTGTCTTCCATGTGGACGAGTCGTTATTTGTCCCACTTTGATTCTTTTCGCGCTGAGTGTTTGGCAAGACAGCGAGTGTACCTATTTTTTAAGTCTTAGGTTTGATCCGACCAGGGTTTGAACCAAGGTCTCCCGGACGCAGAGCGAACACTCTACCACATGGCCACAGCGCCAGTTGATGAGAATGAAGTTGCTCGAATGATTTGTTGGTTGACGATGACATGGAGATGATACTAGACAAACAGCACACATTTCACGGTGATGTAAAATGTTAACAATCGTGCCCCCGAAGATATGGATGCACTTCCAGTGTGGATTGCAGTAACTAGAGTCCTCGTTACTAGAAAAAATGGATTGATTGAAAATTGATTGTGATTAATTAATTGATGGACTTTCTTCAATTCATCAGGAACCAAGTAGTCTAATTAATCAAAATTATTTACAAGTCATAAGAAGCGATTATTCTTTAAGAGACACAGTGGATGATGTGATGCTTTTTACTCGTTTTGAAGAGGAAGAGAATTTTGAGTACAGCATTCATTCAATTATGCGTATGTTTCATATGTTTGAATAATCTTAGATCAATTGTAATTTTAAAGATTGAAGGTTTGCACATCGGTGAAGTTGCAGCAAAATTTGCGCTTTCACGATTAATGTTTTGCACTGAATTTTCGGATGACTGACCACCATCCATCTTCAGGATAAACATAGCAATCACAGTTGCTATAATTGTAATTTAGTTCAACTTAATGGAACACATATCATCGCGATTGGCGGAAGGTACAGTGCACTCGTAAGATGGTGGAGAATATAAAAATGATAATTGTCTTAGTCATTGCACGTTATTGTGATCAGTGCATTTGCATGTCCTGTCATGCAAATTAGTTCAACGAACACAGTGATGCAGAAGGTGCATGTTTGCTATTATTGGTAAATTCAAGTTCTGTTAGTGTTTTAATGCATCTTCGTAGACCGATAGGTTTCGTACACAGAATTAGATTGTTTTACTCCTTCAGTTTACTTGAAGTGAAGACTATTTCAAAACGATGGCACATGCTGGAACTTCGCAAGTGAGGAAAAGGACTTCCTAATACCTTACAGAGGTAGGGAAGACAGTCGTGCGTCGCTGACGGATTGCTGTGAATTCTATCAAGCTGCTTCGATTGCGACAATTCCTTTACATTCGAAGAATTCAGATCATTGTGCACAAGTTTTCTCCATAATGTTGGTCCGTCAGATTCTTTGTTTAGAAGTTGGCAGGTATGAGAAATTTAGTTCACTCCATCTCTTCGTAGGATTTATCAGTGAATGGTACTGTGGCAGCGAAGTGTGACTGGATGATGAACTCGTTGTGTATGACACGCACGCCACTGGCTGTTATCTGAGGCTCACTGCTTATTCATAGTGACGACTTACTGTTTGACCGTAGATCGTGTGTGGTGTGTGTACCACTTCATTATCGCATAGGAGATATGACTCTACCCTTCTTAGAAGCGACGACTAGGAGGAACGAGCAGTTCAATTCTGTGGTTGCGTATTTACGTATTCTGAATATATCAATGCCATCATTTTGCATGTGTACGAAACATAATCGGACTGGATAGCTATCTTATAGATTTGGTAGTGATAGAAGTAACGGTACTTCTATTCTTCCCCCCCCCCCACATTTCTGTTGTTGACACTCAGAGGTGTTGCATCGTCATCGATCTTCTCTTGCTCCTACGGGCAGTCTCACTATGTCGCATAGCGTTGAGTGTGGAAAACTCCTCTTATCTGACTTGTAGAACATTGACAGCCTCAGAATTAGACAACTGCTCGTCATTTGTCTTTAAACAACAATACCACGAAGTTCATGATGACAGCACTGCTGTACCTTGTGTCCAAGAGACCAATCCTTCATCCCGGGGTTCAAGTAAGACTTCTCAGTGGTGTTGTAGTGTCGCTCAGTGACAGATCAAGTCTATTCTAAACCCAATGTGACTAAGTTTGATGAAATTTGATGATTTTGGAAAACTTGAAAATGTGGGGAGGGGGAAGAATAGAAGTACCGAAATAACTGCAACTAATTAATTGCAATTAAATCAATTGATTTGATAACAAAAAATGGGGCCTTTTTCCAGCCCATGACGGCTATTATTCGAGGACTCAAAACGGAATTGAATTTCTCATCCCATATTTTCGACATCTGGTTTTCATCATTACTTGCTTCTTCAAAATGTAGAGAGAGGGCCATCAATTCGTCCATGTGACGAAATATTTGGAGGAACCGCTCACTAGTCGGAGACAAGTTCCTGTCGGTACACTGTGTTAGAGTGAAAATCCAACCTTCAGAGCCGCACAGTATTCACTTCTACCTCCTCCTTCGCAAGCAGCAGGCAGAGACGACGGTGCGATAGACTTGAATAGAGCTGAGATGGTAAAGGTCATCACACTGATAACAATGAATCGCTAGCGAAGCTCTAACTGCACATTTTTATCGACATTGATGCTAATTTGACTGATCTCGGTGTGTATTCACCTCGGAAACTTCCTCCCTGACCTCACCTACTTCATCAGCCACTCGATAACACCATGGGTTGATTCGGAGCATGATGTATCATCAGAAAGACTCGGAATAAGTAGCGGAAACCCAGAAATGTGGTTGAGTCTGGGGCAGGTATCGATGAAAGACCATTCCTATCATAGTCACCAATTTCATCTTTTTATTCTTCGTCAAATATAATGTGAAAATGCAGGGGCGCAGTGAGGCAGAGGTGCAGTTGCCCTCACAAATCAAAAAACTAGGGGCATTCATTGGACCAGGGGCGTACACAGGATTTATTTTTGGGGGATGTTGAACATTTATTTATTTAATATAAAGATTATCTATTATATAATAGTTATGTATATATTAACCAACGAAAGGGACGTTTAAACTATTATGCGTACTATTTGTATATTCATAATATAATGTATTATCTTAAGCGCTTTCGATGACTCTAATCATAAGATAACGTCATGATACAAAAGGATTCAAAATCATCTTACACTGAAGGTTATAGACATTCAAAATACATAGCTATGAAAAGATTAAGTAAGTAAAAAATATGCATGTATACTGAAATCGCATGCACGACATAAACTTAACATAGGGAAGATGAAAGTGGAAAAGGGGGCTAAGTCCACGGCAGGCGCAAATCACTAACATAATCTTTCATGATGCATAATGAGGGATTGAATCGTTTTAATAAAATGGCCTCAGTGATCTTGACATGTTGTACATTTGTGCAGTATGCAGCGACAGAGAAATAGGACTCGATCTTATGTCCGAATACATAGCTAGGTATTTTGAATGTCTATAACTTTCAGTGTAAGATGATTTTGAATCCTTTTGTATCATGACGTTATCTTATGATTAGAGTCATCGAAAGCGCTTAAGATAATACATTATATTATTTTTATATTATTTTATATTATTTTATTATTGATTTTTATTTTTTATATATGTATTATTTTTATTATTTTATTATTTATTTTTGTTTTCTTGACTTAAAGTCATTGGAAGAAAAGGCTGTTTTAAATTATTGGTATATTCTCAATTGATCCCTCTCTTGTTCTTGACAAGTTTGCAGAAAGGAGTAGGCGCTTGGGCTTCGTCCTATCACCCTATTCGTGACTTTCGACCAAAAAAAATAATAAAAATTAATGAAGTGTATGAATTATGACCAAAATATATTCACATTGATGGAAACTGTGTTCATTCACTAATTGAACATTGATAACTAATAGCCACAAGATTGGACGATAAATTAACAAGTATTGATATTGTATGCCAAGCATTGCATTGTCAAGAATCCATTACATTTGTAAAATTCTGACTCTTAGTACTCGAGTCAAGCGGTCTTATTTTAGCTTATTTCTGAATTATCTGTATCATTGCTTGTTAATATCTCGACCAATTTTGTGGCTATTAGTTATCAATGTTCAATTAGTGAATGAACACATTTTGTATCAAATTGAAAGTGTGTTTTCAAACGTTGACGAAGGTACGAACGTGCAAAAGTTTTAAACTGTGCTGGAAAGCAAACGTCTCCCGTCGTTCTGTTGAACTTCAGTGTTGGCACTCATGATTCCTATGGAATGTTGTGAGATCCACATGTGAGTGACATTATTGACGGAAGTGTATATGACGTAATGTCATTGTGCTTGCTTCATCGATGTCACTGTCGAAATGATTGCTATCAAAATGTTTCCACGGTGTGGCAACTGTTGAAGACTTCTTTGGTGAAATAAAGGAAAAGATGGACGAAACATTCTGTCGTTAATGAGATCATCAAACATCGATTGCTGATGCTTGTTGCGATCAACTAATGGTAGTTACCAATTTCGAAAAGCTGTTGCGGTCTCCGTGGCCGAGTGGTTAAGTGCTTGGCCTAGCGATCTTCTGGTCCAGATGTCGAACCCCAAAAGTGTCATTGGAAGTCTGCAGGAAGGGCATGCGGTCTCCGTGGCCGAGTGGTTAAGTGCTTGGCCTAGCGATCTTCTGGTCCAGATGTCGAACCCCAAAAGTGTCATTGGAAGTCTGGAGGAAGGGCATGCGGTCTCCGTGGCCGAGTGGTTAAGTGCTTGGCCTAGCGATCTTCTGGTCCAGATGTCGAACCCCAAAAGTGTCATTGGAAGTCTGCAGGAAGGGCATGCGGTCTCCGTGGCCGAGTGGTTAAGTGCTTGGCCTAGCGATCTTCTGGTCCAGATGTCGAACCCCAAGAGTGTCATTGGAAGTCTGCAGGAAGGGCATGCGGTCTCCGTGGCCGAGTGGTTAAGTGCTTGGCCTAGCGATCTTCTGGTCCAGATGTCGAACCCCAAAAGTGTCATTGGAAGTCTGCAGGAAGGGCATGCGGTCTCCGTGGCCGAGTGGTTAAGTGCTTGGCCTAGCGATCTTCTGGTCCAGATGTCGAACCCCAAAAGTGTCATTGGAATTCTGCAGGAAGGGCATGCGGTCTCCGTGGCCGAGTGGTTAAGTGCTTGGCCTAGCGATCTTCTGGTCCAGATGTCGAACCCCAAGAGTGTCATTGGAAGTTGGCAGGAAGGACATCCGAACCTTAAGATCACAACACTCCATCTGACTGTCAGCACCGTCCAAACGCCCAGTACGGGTGGAGAACTGACGTTAAACCATTCATTCAAAACATAACTTCTTTTGCATTAAATCTTATCCGGTATCCGCACATGCACATTATGAATATTGTAGAGTGTCACCTCGCCTCGGCACAGAGAGAGGAAGAAGTATACTTTATGTCTCTGATAGTTGAAAAGGTTTTTCTAAGGGAAGACATTAAAATTGTGACGATCGATGTCTGAAGATCGAGTTTGCACCTGCTCAAAAACCAAAAAATGACCAAGAGCAGTTTTACGTTCGAATTCTACGAAATTCCTTCTGATCTATGAGGTCCGTGAGCCTTTTCATGATCGTCTGCGGGATGAATGGGATAACATTGTAAATTGGTCTCATACTGTTTCAGTGCCTAGAAATCTTTCGAAGCTAAGTGTTACGAATATCATTACCAAGAGGAACAATTGTGCGTAGTTTAGCTGTGGTACAATGTGGAAAAAAGAGGGTAGCAATGTATCTCGTAATGATGATATCTGTATCTATGTATGTGAGAGGTATTTAATCATATCATTGCTGCCCAGTCCTTCCAATTACGCATAATAGTAGTGATAAGGATTTCGCCCTCAAAAATCCATGGTAATGTTATATTGCTTCGTTAATCCAATCAGTGTTGATGCGGAGACGAACCTTGAAGCTGTTAGCTCTCTGCAGTATCTTGGAGTCATATTTTCTGATGATTTAACTTGGAATACCAATGTGAAGTATGTTGTAAAAAAGGCCTCAAGCCGCATTTTTGTCGTGAGAAATTTAAGTCTCTTTGGTTGCAATCCGGCCTTGTTACTACGAGCATATAAAGAATTTGTCCGTTCCGTTTTGTCTTATGCCTTCGCCTATTTTTGAACCGCTCCCCAGCATGTTCTGAACGAGCTTGTGAAAGTTGAGCGGAGAGTCTTCAGAATCATGAAAATGAAACACTGAAACTGTGAAAGTTATCGTGAATGCTTCTCAATCGTGTGAAAGACTCCTTGCTTCCATCAATAACAATGACAATCATCCGTTAAGATGTTTGTTCTGTAGCAAATCTCTTGTAAGATCCACTTGCTCGACTTGTAAGCTGCTGTCTCCAAAAGTGAGAATGAAGCGCTCCTCCTACTCGCTTATAAGATTTAGTAAATAGTCATCAATCTTATTCTCTGTTTTAGTGTCCAACTATGTCTTCTTATAGCTTTGAGGCAATCATGTTTTCTATGTATCTTTACACATAATCATCGTTCCAAGAAAAGATTACCTGCTAAAAATATGTACAATCTATTTGCTAAAAAAGATTTACAAGTCCGAGCTTTCGCGAACCAGCTCGCATTGTCAAACCCTGCCAAACCTTGACAATGTGAGCCGGCTCGCGTTGTCAAACCCTGCCAAACCTTGACAATGTGAGCCGGCTGGCATTGTCAAACCCTGCCAAACCTTGACAATGTGAGCCGGCTCGCATTGTCAAACCCTGCCAAACCTTGACAATGTGAGCCGGCTCGCATTTTCAAACCCTGCCAAACCTTGACAATGTGAGCCGGCTCGCATTATCAAACCCTGCCAAACCTTGACAATGTGAGCCGGCTCGCATTTTCAAACCCTGCCAAACCTTGACAATGTGAGCCGGCTCGCATTGTCAAACCCTGCCAAACCTTGACAATGTGAGCCGGCTCGCATTGTCAAACCCTGCCAAACCTTGACAATGTGAGCCGGCTCGCGTTGTCAAACCCTGCCAAACCTTGACAATGTGAGCCGGCTCGCATTGTCAAACCCTGCCAAACCTTGACAATGTGAGCCCGCTCGCGTTGTCAAACCCTGCCAAACCTTGACAATGTGAGCCGGCTCGCATTGTCAAACCCTGCCAATCCTTGACAATGTGAGCCGGCTGGCATTGTCAAACCCTGCCAAACCTTGACAATGTGAGCCGGCTCGCATTATCAAACCCTGCCAAACCTTGACAATGTGAGCCGGCTCGCATTGTCAAACCCTG
Organism: Prostheceraeus crozeri; assembly: GCA_907163375.1. Classification (NCBI taxonomy): domain Eukaryota; kingdom Metazoa; phylum Platyhelminthes; order Polycladida; family Euryleptidae; genus Prostheceraeus; species Prostheceraeus crozeri. The sequence goes on from CAJQUW010006770.1 coordinate 53,095, forward strand.
CCAAACCTTGACAATGTGAGCCGGCTCGCATTGTCAAACCCTGCCAAACCTTGACAATGTGAGCCGGCTCGCATTGTCAAACCCTGCCAAACCTTGACAATGTGAGCCGGCTCGCATTGTCAAACCCTGCCAAACCTTGACAATGTGAGCCGGCTCGCATTGTCAAACCCTGCCAAACCTTGACAATGTGAGCCGGCTCGCATTGTCAAACCCTGCCAAACCTTGACAATGTGAGCCGGCTCGCGTTGTCAAACCCTGCCAAACCTTGACAATGTGAGCCGGCTCGCGTTGTCAAACCCTGCCAAACCTTGACAATGTGAGCCGGCTCGCGTTGTCAAACTCTGCCAAACCTTGACAATGTGAGCCGGCTCGCATTGTCAAACCCTGCCAAACCTTGACAATGTGAGCCGGCTCGCGTTGTCAAACCCTGCCAAACCTTGACAATGTGAGCCGGCTCGCATTGTCAAACCCTGCCAAACCTTGACAATGTGAGCCGGCTCGCATTGTCAAACCCTGCCAAACCTTGACAATGTGAGCCGGCTGGCATTGTCAAACTCTGCCAAACCTTGACAATGTGAGCCGGCTCGCATTTTCAAACTCTGCCAAACCTTGACAATGTGAGCCGGCTCGCATTGTCAAACTCTGCCAAACCTTGACAATGTGAGCCGGCTCGCATTGTCAAACCCTGCCAAACCTTGACAATGTGAGCCGGCTCGCATTGTCAAACCCTGCCAAACCTTGACAATGTGAGCCGGCTCGCGGAAGCTCGGACTTGTAAATATTTTTGGCAGCTTATATTTTCTTGGAGAGACGACACATGGCAGTAAGACTCATTATGAAATCACCTCCCGTCGCTTCCATCAACTGTTGTCATCGATCTGTGCATGTATGTGTTCACCGATTCTTGAAAGTGAAGCAATAAAGCAATTATTATTAAATCATGCCTAATTGAGTGCTTCAATAATCTATAATGTCTGAACGCCTGTTTAAACAGGTGGTGTTTGAATTGGATGCCATCATCCTGATAAGTCGATGATTAGAATGAATTTTCTAATGCTTGCCTTCAGGAATAAAGCAAAGTACCTCCATGAAGTGAAATGCTAATTATCTGTCAAGCAAATTGCGATGATATTCGAGCGTCTGCACTGGATTCTCGCCCCATCATTGGAATACGAGTGCGACTGATGAGTCTTTGATTCAATTCCAACCTCGTCGATACATTCCGACGCATCTCCTTCCAAGCGAAGGCTAAAATTAGAATTGTTATCCACAAATTGTGGTTTGTCCCGCGGAAACCTGTACACTCACATTCGTCTATCAAGAATTCAACTATCAGACGACGCAAGTCAGGAAGCAGGGCTCCCCACACGATAATAAATCACAACACAGGATGAAAGAGCTGCGATTCACTCAGCGAGTCAGAAATCATTGTCTTTCATTGACATTTGATTTTACGAACATATTCTTCTATTATTGAATTATTTATTCGCAGTTTAGCATGCATACACGGTTGTCTATTCTTCGTTTTCTATGGAAACAGTTGAGAAGTGGATTCAGCTCGCTCTTATGTTAAGAACTAAAATATGATGACATTCTGAACTTTGTAATCACCATCAATCATCAATTCGGTTTATTATTACAACGCAGGAGGATGTAGGGGTATCCAGAAAATATTAGGTGTCCATAAAAAAATCTGTTCTCCGTTTTGTAAGTATATGCTTGCAATTCATGTAGTGAACAGCTTGCACCACATTTTGATGAAACGACTTCCTGCAGTCATGGTGTCAATAGTAGACTATATGCACAACTCAACCAAGAAGAAATTTTAGCTGCTTCATACATAGATTTCAGTTTTAGAAATTTTTTCCATTATTTGGATTTTTGCGACTGTTAGTTGCTTTAGGCAAAGTACCGTAACTTACAAAAGTTCCAACAGCAAAATATGTAAAATTCCAAAAGACGTCATATTCAATCCAATCAATCCGGTTTATCATGCTGGCATAAGTTCCCTTGCTAGCGGAGGTTCGCCAGTTCTTCCACTGCTTTTTTCTCCATTCATCTTTGTAGTCAACTCCTGGTGACATTGCGCCTCTTCATATCCTCTTCGATCACACTAATCCGCTTCTTTATTGGTCGGCCTCTCCTGGAACTTCCTGGGATTGTGGCTGTCGTAACTTTCGTCACCTCCTCTCGACGCATGACATGTCCGTACCACCTCAGTCTCTTTTGTCTCAGATTTTCATCCAGGACATTCACTTCCTGTCTGCTTGCTATCTCCTGGTTGTATACTTTATCCGTCAAGGTCACACCGCATGTCAATCTCAACATCCGTCTTTTTGTGGCTCTGGAGATAGTTGGTCTTCACTGCCCACGTCTCTGCTCCGCATGTCAAGACACTGCGAACGCAGACCTTGTACACCAAGCCTTTTATACCTCTAGTGCAGAACACACCACCCAAGCTGCTTAACTTCAACCAGGATGCTCTTATTTGCGCGATCACGGCACTTTCGGTACCACCAGCATCGTTCATATGATCTCCCAAGTGCGGAAACTCGCACATTCCAGCTCATCATCCTCCAAACGAAGCCTTTCTAGCTCTTGTCTTGCTCCATCTCCACATGCCTTGCACTTAAAGTCCTGTACGCAGCTCTTGTCAACCTCTTTTCCCTGAACAACGCCCATGTACCCAGCAATGACAAGAAGTGCTATCATAATCTAATGTATCTTTAGAAGTTTTGAGCTAGTACCTCCTGATGTTATTGCCATGTCAAGCGAATTAATTGTCCATCTTGGAATGGTTTAACGTCACTACTCCCCCCTTACTGGGGGCTTGGACGGTGCTGACATAGTCAGACATTCATCTGGAATCTGGAGCGTTACGATCTTTCAGTCCCCTTTCTGATGACTTCCTATGACACTTTTGCGGCTCGACCTCTGGACCGAAAGATCTCTAGGCCAAGCACTTAACCACTGTGCCACGAAGGCCACCGTCTTTCGCTTGAAGATATCACATACAGCAACAATGTCGGAAATAATGCGTGAAAATATTATATCTTTTTATTCGATTGAACTAGCATTTTTCGGTTCACTGTCCGCAAGAAATATCATATACAGGAAGTCATAAACATGATAATGACCACCTGCACGAAATAGAGTGTAACTGCGATATCTCAGACTACTTCTTGTAACATTGAATGGCTGTTCAATGTTGTTCTCCTAATGTTATTGGTTTTCACAACAATTTATTCATTTTTCCTATTTAATTTTGTTTCGCTTATCTATCAATGTAGTAATTTTTATTCGTGTAGGAATAATTCATGTGTTTTACTAGGGCTTCCTTTATGTACGAGTATAAGCAAAAGTTAATCAAGCTTAGGAAAGCTGTTGAATATCTAATATGAAAGCGATGAATGAATATTTCAGGTTTCCAAAAAATGTTTAATCTGTGATTTTTAGTGCAATAACGATGGCAATTCCTATAAAGAGCAGCATTGTTTTTCACCTTTTCCTCGCCTTCCCAAAAGTTGAAATACATGTTGATCAGCTTCATTGGTAATCCTTCGATACAATGGGGACAAGAAGGCATTGTTGTGTGTTAATACGCTTGTGGACACATGAAGGCAGTTGCGTTGCATTGATAACAACTGTTAAGATGTATCCCTAGACAGTATTGTGATATTTGCAGTTATTATTGAATAGTCAACTTTTTAATCAGCATAGCATCGAGTGAGACCCGATCCTTGAATCTTCACACAAGAAGTTGTACAAGGCAATGAAAGCCACATCCGAAGAGTAGATATCTGTTAGAGATGCGCTCATTCTCTCTAGACAGTTTGTCATCTGCAATTATCTCCATCATTGATTGCACTCCGCACTGCGCAACAGCGTTAACACTTCGGGTAATAAAACCAGTGAAGTTTTCGAATAAAAGTTCAAATGTCGACGGCGTCGTCAAATTACCCAATGTGTTTCCAAATGCGATACTGCTGAAGGCGATGGTGGAACCGCTTACAGCAAACCTTCAAATCAATGTCTAAAGGCATAAATCTGTCACCGAAACAAAATTCGAACTGATTTCAGTGACTAAATTTCACGTCATGAGATGAAGCTGAAATGGAATCCTTCCGCATTTCCGTTGAGGATTCGAGAATGATGGCTGCATTCAAGTATTATCAATAATAATCAGCTTCATTTGATCAACATGGCAACAGTCGGTAGACTCACATTGACAGATTAAGAGCACACAAAAATGACAAAGTAATCACATTTGCCTTAACAACTCAGACTAAGTGACAAAAGCTAAATTTGCAAGCATAGCAGAGCCATGGTAAACCATGTCATACGTGTGTACTGTATATGACATTTAGGTATAGTAACCAACGGAAGAGGACTTAAAACAAACTGTCGTAGGAGGAAGGGGCGGATAGGACAAGCATTACGTAGGAAACGAGTCCTCGGAAGGAAGCATTCTCGGAGAGGGTAGCACGGGTCAGAAGATGCCCTATCAATGAGAGAGAAACGCGAATTGTGGATCACAGTAGAAATAGAGGGGAGAGCTCCGAGGTCCGGTACCGCGGCTATCTTTTGCATAAGGCACTGCGGAATGTTTGCAAATACGGCAGCATTAGAGGAACAGAGTTCGAATAAAGGCGAAATAGGCTTTGAGCATAACAGATGGAGGGCTACAGGAAAAAGAGCCTTGAGATGCCCTGGAAATGATGCTGCGAATGTGAATATTCCATTTAAGGTCATTGGAAAATTGAACGTCAAGTAACTTTAGGGATGAGGAAGTTAGAAGAGAGGAGCCATTGTGGGTCACAATCGGTGGAGCTGGAAACTTGTTTCTAGTGACGATATTCACTACAGCGCATTTTCAAAATTCACCGGGAGACGAACAAGTCCTCATAATTGTGGCCAGCTGCTGACTCGGACTTGATGGGTAATGCCGAGTCCGGCAAAGTCCACCTCTGCCACTGTCGATAATATCTCAATACAAAATACGATGCAGCGCAGTCCGAACTGACATAATTATAGCAGATATAGAGAAGGTTAGAGTTGCGTCTGTGACTTTCCCTTTAGTGAATATCTTATAAAACTGAATGGTGGACAACGACACTAAGATAACTCAATTCAAAGACATTGCCATAATCAATATAATTTGAGCATCTTTTCATTAATGAATCCAGCATTGAATCGATGTTATATAGAATCTAAACTGTGTTTATTCTCGGGAGCACATTAGGCACGGAGCCTTTCTTCCATGTGGCCGAGTTGTTATTTATCCCTCTCTCATTCCTTTGTGCTGAGTGTTTAACAAGAATGGAGGGTGTACCTGCTTCAAAAGTCCTGGTTTTGACCTGACCGAGGTGTCTCGGAAGCAGAGCGGTCACTCTGCTACAAGGTTACAGAGCGGGTTTTACAATAAATGGGTTATTTTGTACCATCCTGTCTGTTTCATATGAAGTGAATTTCTATGCCTGCCAATGGTGAAGATTATCATTCTCTTATTTGTCCTTTCAGTTACCACTTTCTCACGCCAAATCGTGCAGTATGCCGGAACAGTCGGCCAATGCTGCCATTCGACCTGCCGCCCGCTCCAAGTCCGACACACAGGAGAAACGGAGACCTGTGTCCATGGATGTCAGCTCTCTCCGTACCCCCACCGTCGTCACCACCCCTCCTACCACACCAGCGCCTTCCTCTTCAAAGACTTTCAAGGTACGTCTCATCATTCCTGCCTTATTCATTTCCTGTTTCACATGGTTCAAGGTCGAAGCCAACATATCCAAGTATCTCCGGAACACCATTCATAATATGGATTTTAAATATGGATAAAAACTAAGTCAGGGTCAGATATAAAGGTAATTGGCCTTAAGTATTACCGCGATGCTCATCAATTATGTAAAAATCAAAAAACACATTAAAACATATTTAAACTATGTAAGATAAAAACATTATTTTGCAACCCTAACTCATAGCAAAGAGGAATGAAAGAGTATTATTGAGATGGGGCATGGAGATGTTTCTCTTTTATAAATATATCCAACCGTGCCCACCCAGGGCACGAAGCCCTGCTAACAAGCTAACATGGGGAATTACTAACATGTACTGGGAATACTCACCAACCTCCCGAGGTGGTCAGGCTGGAACCCTGGACAGTGCTGCCCTGCACACCAATTGAGCTATCCAACTAGAATATCATCTGGTGTAGAAATTTAATGAAGTAAGGTGGAGATGAAGGAAAGGCTAAACTTGTCAGGAAGGCAGGCCTTCAGCGTCAAGCGCCTTCAACGGTCGATGTTCGTATGGCCTATTGCATTGTATATTTCAACTAAGCTGTTCATTACTCAGCACGGGTGCGATCTTGGCTTGCATAATTTGTGTATGTATTTAGAAGCGTTCTTCGGCATGAATGCGCATTCAAAGAAATGTAAGAAGGATAGTGTCTCACAGAATCAGGTTCTTGCCTAGAAAGGAAGTTTCTTATCTACCAATATTAATGAAGTGCCACAACTTGCTGATGCCATGGCTATCGAAGAATGAGCAGCCAGTTGAACGACAAACACGTCAATAGGCGGGAAGTTGCTTTCTCAGAGATAACACCTCAGAGTGGCATGTGCAATATCCCGCTCTCCTGAGTCAGAACTTTTTCTTATCCCGACTGTCTTTTAATTAATGATCAGAGAGACTATCGACAAAACTTGTGTGCAATGATACAAATTTTGAAATCTGAAGGAATCCTCCCGCTCAGAGCATCATGAAGAACTTCACAGCAATGAACGATATTTTCTATTGGTTATTGAGTTGGTGTTGTGGGGGATCCTGACAGCCTTAGCTGTTGGGATATGCAACAAACCTTTGAGTTTCATCCCCTGTGGCATATCTGGCTATGCCTTTTCCAAAGTTCCCTCTTCGGAGGTAGGGTGTGGGGTGAGACCGTTGCGGCTGCTGCTTCCCCCTGTCAATACGGCTCCCCAGTGCTATCGGAATGGCCACCTTCTTCTCCCCGGGGCACTCCATGCCAGCAGTAGACATGTATTTGCTTATTGGATGTGTCGCTTCGTATTGTCTTGGTACGAAACCTATCCATTGGACGGAGCCAGGTAAAACAACAACAACTGCTTCCTATTCAGCCAATGCATTGTGTTTTTCTTTCTGCGTCTGTCATCGTTTAGGATAAGTTTACATTTCTAGAAAACCGACTCACTTAAACAGTTTCATCCTGTAGTGTACAACTTGACAAGTTGCATGTCATATCAATTACATGTAGGCATCTTCGTCATCACGTGTCACTCACTCATAGTGACATGTAAATAGATTGGACAGATAAGACTTCAATGTATCTATAACAACGGTGGAAATATAGCTATCACAATTCATCTCTGAACGTGAGAATGTCTAACGGATTACAGGGTGTAAACAGGATTGAACCCGGTGATCCATTGGTTCGAACGGGATGAACATTCCGATGAAATCATTCTATTCATGTGTGAACCTTGATGACTTCCGTTGTTGTTAATCAGCTCATTTACTATACAGCCTTCTAGCGACACGTTTTACTTCAAACCACTGATCTTCATTTTAACGTTCACAATTAATTGGAATATTGCTTGTTATGTCGCGTAGACTGGGTCGTGCTGCATTCTTCATCTCAGGGTCTGCAGTACTTCAGATTTCGTGAGTTGTCACGCCGGGGGACCTGAAACAGCCATCTACATCTTGGTCTTCCTCGTCTCTCGTGGAATCAGGCGTTGGTGATTGGAGTACCCGACCCCGTCCCGCGGAGGCAACCCTCACGGGTGATGCCAGAGATCAAGCAAGGAGGCCGGGGACCTGAAACAGCCATCTACATCTTGGTCTTCCTCGTCTCTCGTGGAATCAGGCGTTGGTGATTGGAGTACCCGACTTCGTCCCACGTTCTTATGAATCTCCTTCATTTGTGAGGTTCTGACGAAGGATTCGCTTGACCCGTCCATATACCGCAACAATCTACAGTTAGTGGTTTTTCTCGGAATTCCTTCTTCTCCCTCTGTTGCTAATTTCTTTGCATTTCATGAAGTACAACCCACAGAATTAGATTGTTTAACTCATTCAGTTTATTGGATGTGAAGACTTATTCAAAACGATGGCACATGCTGGAACTTCGCAAGTGGTCAAAAAAGGACTTCCTAATACCTTACAGAGATAAGAAAACAGTCGTGCGTCGCTTGTGTATTGCTGTGAATTCTATCAAGGTGCTTTGATTGCCACGATTCCTTCATATTCGAAGAATTCAGATCATTGCGCACAAGTTTTCTCGTTAATGTTGGTTCATCGTTGTTTAGAAGTTGGCATTCGTGAGAAATTTAGGTAGGATTTATCAATAAATGATACTGTGACAGCGAAGTGTGACCGAACTAAGAACTCGAAGTGTATGACACGCACGTCACTGGCTGCTGTCTGAGTCTCTGCTTATTAAGTGATCACTTACTGTTTAACCGTAGATTGTGTGTGGTGGGCGCCATGTCATTATCGCATTCGAGATATTACTCCGCCCTTCTAGGAAACAACGACAAGGAGGAACGAACAGTTTCACTCCACGCTCGAGTATACGATGTCACATGGCTCAGCAACCACCAAACTTATTAACGTCAAATTTTTTGTCGGCATTATTGATTGTTCGAATAAAGATGCCCTTAACTTTTCCGGCATTTTGGGAGGGCATGAAGAGCATATTTACGATCTAAAGGCGCCAGTATCAGTAAGCATCAACTTTCATTCACACATCAACTTGCATCGTTGAAAATCATGGAAGGTATTTCATGGTGCGTACTGTCAGGGACTGTCAATAATTGATTGGAATTTAATTGGAATTGTGAACCAAAGAATTAATTGAAACTGGAATCCAAATTTCGAACAGTTTCTGTCACTTGATAGCATTAACTATTGATTTACTTGCTCCAAGATTTGTTATACACACGTTACACAGCAATAAACAACTTATCGCTAACATAACAGCAATGCCAGCCATTTTTATGCTTCAGTACTGCGATTAGTTAGACCAATGAGACAAGCGGATAATTTCCTTAAAATTCTCTCTCGCAGACGCAGGGTTTGTTTTTTTGTGCAATTATTTTTGAAACGGTCTGTAGTTCATGCAGGCGTTCGTGATTCTCTCCACTGTTCTCATCAGTGACGATTGAGCAGAGAAATTTTGCCTACAGTGTGGAGCTGCGTGGTCTACTCTGGTTGAAACAAACATGCATTTGTGACTGCTCATGAATCTTAGCATTATTGCTGCTTGCCAACCTGAAATGTTTACTAGAATTGTGAAAAGTAAAGGACTACAGAAGCGAAATTAGATATGCAATCTATCCTGCTAACAGATGACAGTTATTCAATTGGGATTGGAAAATTATCAATCAATCAATTGGCTCTAATTACTTGAAAGTTAATTGAGGACAATCCCTGCGTCCTGTGAAATTGAGCTGACATTAATGAAATGATTCCGCCGATATCTATGTGGGTGTGTGATCGAGAGTTCATGTTGTCTAACTTGCCTCAATCACGTGGGTCAACCCTCGTTGATCAACATGTTTGTGTAGTTCTGACAGAACATAAATTTAGTACTGGCTTGTGTATAGTGGCTGTTCATTGATTCATTTGTTTGCGCTGTTAGTACTTCGCTTTTCTTGACAGATAGCGGGTGCAACGGTCCTTTTGAAAGTTGCAGGATTTATAACTCTTGTCACATGCGGTTCCCCGAAGTAATACGTCATAGGAGAATGAGCGAGAATACTTCGTATTGTCTTTTTACTGCCAAAAACTTGATAGCTGACTGTTATCAGAGCGATTTACATGTAGTTATCGCTCAGAACAACTTCGCCTGAGAAATCAAAGGAAATTATTAACTCGAAGACAAAGAATATATCTAGTTTTACTACTAGAAAGAAAATGACAGCAGAAGTAAATAATGGAAAGATGTGAAATGGCGGGTGAATCACATTCGAGGTTGACATTCGTGTCGATAGTGGAGAGAATATTTTGCGTGGTTTTGCCAATCCTCGGAATGGTTGCGCCCTCAGTTGAATACTGTATCATCTCCAGAACTAATCAATTCAGTGATCACCAGTTTAGTTGCAGGGTTCATATTCAAAGTCGTAGCTAGTTGCTAATCGCTAGTAGCTAGTAGCTAGTCGTAGCTAATTTACAGGGTGGCCGTAATATTGAAGGCCTTTAAATATCCTGGAATTTGGACTACAGGTTTCGATAAATGAAGAGTTATTTACGCAACAAGTGCAAAGTATCCATATTTGCTGCATTTTCGAGATCAACATGTCTATGCACGATCCTCAAAGGACGAGGACATAGTTCGCTGATCGAGAATAATGCAATTAAGATGGATATCTTTCCACTTGTTGCGTCAGTAACTTCATATTTCACAGGATCCGCAGAATTTATGCCATCAGAATTTTTAAGCTGTCAAAAATCTACCTCATATGGATTTATAGATATCAGCGGTATCTCTTGAGATTTCCATGTAGAATTCAAACTTTCTATGTGTTAATGTATGAAGCAATAAAGACCGTTTATTGCACTCCTTGAAAAGACTTTATTATGGAAGCAATAATCATAGAAATTATTGCACTGTAAATTGTTTTTCGATGGATCATTATACTCGTACATGTGCAGTCATGATGACTCACACATTTGCCGGTCCATCTACAGATTATTTTTAAACACTGATAAGATTTTGTTACACATGTTGATTGTGCACATTATCAGCTGCTAGTATATGAATACGGGTAATGCATTACAATCATTCTTACGCTACGAGGCCCAGAGTTTAGTGTTTATTAGAACTATTGTGTTCAGCACATCAATGTTACAATATTTCTTGCTTTAATGCCTAGAGATTTCAGAATTATTCATAATCGCCTAAGTTAGTGCGCGTGCAATAATAAATAAATGCTGCTTTTTGCAAACACAATGTAACTAGAATAATTAAATATTAAGTTGCAGCATCAGTTGAAAAATGGGAACAGATGTGAACAGATGCCATTTCATCCAATATCAGGAATCATCATCAAACCTAGTTCATATCTCTCAACATCGAATCAGCTCCCTATTTAAGTTGCAGCCAATAGTTGCAGTTAATGGATGCCCGTAGAAATTTACATGGGCATGGCTGCAACTTAAAATAGGGAGTTGTGTCCATGTTGAGAAATGTGAACAATGCCCAACTGTTTAGAGACTGAAACTGTAATATTATTGTCTGCGGTAGGCCCATTTCCGGTAGGGATGGATAGGAATAAAATAATGTTTGAGTTCTGCTACCCAGAATGAATTATTTTCGTATGTGTATACTAAAAAGGCTGAACAAAACTTAAAAGATAAAATCTATCGATCAACTACACGAAGACTTCTTTGTTTTACTTAAAATCAACTTTTCCAAAACTTTTGATATCGATTGAATCGAGTAAACTAATAACGTGTAAAAGGGCCGACTGGACTCTTCCATCTGTTCTCCGACGTTGTGAGAAAACTCATTCAGGGCTCTGAGGGTCGATGTATACTTCACAGGGCTGGAAGCGGCCCGCTTTTTCGTTCGGACCCGGTCCCGCATCGACTCAAAAATATTAGGTTCGGCCCTGATGAATTTTGTACCCGTGCCCAGGTGAGAAATGTTGTCGTTTTGGGAACTTTACCATCCTTAATGAAGATATCAATTACATTAGTTGAGTGTAATCGCCTTAAGAATCATTTCTAAAAATCTAATTGCTGATTGCATGAACGTATGCTGTGTAGTGCCTATGTACAATCTGCAAGTAAACTCATAACTATTGAACAGTAAGATGAATTCTCAAACATTTAATGCATAGTGAATTTTCGTGTTTTGAATGTTGCACATGCATAATGCTTTTGTCCATCACAAATATATTGGTTCTTATTTGATGTGCGAATAGCTGCCGTTGCTGTAAGTTGTATTTAGGCACCGGCCTTTCCTAGTCTGTTTCTTAAAAAAATTGGGTTCATAAAAACACGGGAAACGAAAACCTTGAAGGCATGGAGTCTATTTGAAAAAGTGGACCGATATCAATTTCATTATGTTGCTTAAGAACCATGTTGATAGACCATCAGATGAAATTGATTCAGAGAGGAACATATTTCTGATTTCAAACATGATATGCATCGACCCGGGTACTAAGTATTTCAAGCCTGACCCGGCCCAGTGCTAACAGCATTTATAGGCCCAAGCCCGGGCCAGCTCTGAAAATTAGGCCCTTTCTGGCCCCATTAGGGCGTTCAAATCCTTATTTAATGACATGCAATGTAAAGGTAGAATTCTGTCTGTAACAGTTGCCTGCTAATTAATGTTGCAAATAATTTGTGGGTTGTGGTGACGTTTTGATGCGCTGTCTGTTGTATTGAGGATCATCGACTTTATCCGCAGAATCATGACACAAACTCAAACTCACGTTTCCTCAACGTATTTCGAAGCCGACCAGCAAGGGTAAGTGTCCTTATTCACTCTGTAACTCTCTGATGGTACAGAGTCCGCCGAAGTAGTACTGCTGCTGCTGCTGCCGCTGCTATCTTGCCAGTGTGTGTTTGTGTGGATTTGAAAATTTGTGAAGAAGGGATACGATTCCCTGTCTAATGCTTTCCCTGCTAATTTCATATCGCTGTGTTTTTCGCTCAAATATTCTTCCATTCTGCGTTTTCAATGTCATTTTCTTGGAACTTTGCGGATTATAGAATTCAGAAATTAAATAGGCTACTGATGGAGTGTAGTAAGTAGTTAGTTTATTGTATTATTGTATGACAGATCGAATTTATCGTCACAGGCCACAAGATTGCCTCACCATGTGTATAACCATGATCAGCCCCGAAAAATAAATACTTGTCGGAAACGAAAGACTTTATTCAACTGATACAGTAGAAAGCGCATACCTGCCATGCAAAATTACATTTCCTATTCTGTGTTCAGAAAAATAGAATAAAATGCACTTTTAACTCACAAAGCTTAAATACACATTCAACACCACTTTACAAGCTGATTTAATTGCACGACAATTAACAGTGCACTGAGTTAATGATTTTCCGCTCACAAGGGATTATTCTCTGCAACTATTTTCTGATTTAGCCATGACGGAGATGCTGACAAGTTCTGTTTCGAAGGCCTTCATTTTTGTGTGAAAGATGAGCCGTTATGCAAACTAGATACTTCGAAGTGTTCTTAAGGATCGTGTGAAATTGATTCCTCTGGTGATGATGGTCCTGCGTCTTCTTTTTGTCAATTGTTGAGTGACTCCTGCAGTAGTTTTTCTGTAGATACCCATCTGGTAGGACTAATGACATTTTGTGTGCCCCAGCTACAACGGTAGCCACAAACTGTGGCCATCAAATATCAACTATGCCATCTACTGTAACGCTCCCATCGGGGAGGAACGCCGAGGCACCGCATCATGAAGGGGAGTGTGTGAATGAGAATGGAACGGTACTGCAGTAAGTCAACAAGTTCTTTCACATCATGAGGTTGATGCTGGTGGCAGCTGAGACTCAAGAACTGGAAATACGAGGGGTGATTGATAAGTTCGCGGCCTGACATAGAAAGCTTAAAGCCAGGCCATTATGCACATGTGGATTGATACAATGGAATGTACTGATGGCGCATGACGAGTGATCAGTCGATCCGGTGAGTCCAACCAGTCTCTAGGAAGTTCAACAACAAAACTCACTTCGAATCCCAAAAAAATGGAGGCCATGACCTTTCCCGCGGACCTGGTGACCTTGGCTTTTCGCGGAGTTGGTGATCCTGGGTGTTTCCATTGTTTCGATTGTTCTTTCGACTCTGGTTGATAGTGGTGAACCCAAGTCTCATCCATCGTAATGAACCGGTCCATGAAAATTTCAGGATCTCTTACGAACAGCGCCAGGTTGTCCCTTGAGATGAGAAAACGGGCTCGTTTGTTCTCTGGTGTGAGCAGTTGTGGCACACATCGAGCGGAAACTTTGTTCATGCCAAGTTCATGATGGATGATGTTATGGACACGCTCTTGTGAAATCTTCAGTTCGAAGGCAATCTTTCGCTCGGTTGTACGGCGATCATCAAGAATAATCTTTTGAACATGATCGATCACATCTTCTGTGCTCACTGTCACTGGTCTTCCACAACGGGGATCATCTTCCAAGCTCTCTCTTCCTTGCTTGAATTCTGAAGCCCACTTCTTGACTGTGGTGTAGGACGGAGTTTTCTCACCAAGTGTTCCAACCATATCATCATGAATCTCCTTTGGTGTGAGTCCTTTCAAGCCGAGATAACGAATGACAGCTCGATTTGAAACGTGATCCATCTTACGCAACACTTATCTGACTAACTGACATAAGTTAGTAACTGAAGTTAAGTAGCTGTGGTTTACCAACAGTTCACCGGATCGACTGATCACTCGTCATGCGCCGTCAGCACATTCCATTGTATCAATCCACATGTGCATAATGGCCTGGCTTGAAGCTTTCTATGTCAGGCCGCGAACTTATGAATCACCCCTCGTAAGTTGTTTGGACTTGACGAACCTTCTGAATAATAAAGGCATTCGCTTGGAAGAGAAAAACTGAAGTCGACAAGCTGTATATTAGATCTGTAGTTCTAAAGCGTGGCCACTAGCACTTAGTGCAAGTTTGAAGAGAAGCTCTCCCGTGTAGATGTGTTCTGTCAGCATTAGAAGTCTTGGTTCAACTACTGTTCCACGCTGTCCAACTCTGGTTAGCCGAAAGACATTCATTGATACTGCGCTGCAGAATGCTGCAGTCCTCACGAATTCATGAAGAGGTTGGATGCCTCACCGAACTACTATTCCTATGATAGAGTAAGGAATGTCTATTCCACAAGCAACTGTCAGAAGTTTCAAAAGTCGGAGATATTCGTGGAATTTTGATTAATATTGAAAGTATCCTAAGAATAATCCTTTCCTCTCATATGTTGATAGTTCGAGGTATAAAAGATTGAACAGCATCATTTACTGAGGGAGGTTCTTTTTAAAAATTTCGCTTTCAAACCTATTTGAATGCATCTGGTGGTTAATAGATTGTAGCATGTTTTAATTAGACAATTTATAGACATAATTCACACAAATTCGAATCTTATTATGAAACCGTTGGTTGAAGTAAGAAAATAACCGATCTTCGTTTAAGGACCCGTCAAAACCTAAAACCGAAGCGATGTTTGCAGAATTTTTGCATATTCTTCTTCCATAAGCCTTCATCTCGTCCCATACTTGCGCCCCGATGTGAAAATCCGCGTGTCTTGCATGTTAAAGTTCGATTTTTCGATACTAAAGGATTGAAGTTTTCACGAGACTAATGACATGTTGAAGTTCTCTTTAGTTTGCTTGATTCATTTGTTGAAATCGCCGAGACGATTGTTTTATAAGTTTCAACTATTTGCCTCCATTAGTTGTATTCCCACCCAATGATATTTGAGAGATTATTTTCACGGTGTACTGCTGTGCCAATCGCTTTAAGCCGATCGATGTCGCTCGCATCATTGACTAATGATGCTCATCAACCGTTTCCTACGGACATATCGGGTGTATTTGTGGTGAAATTTCCCATGCGCAGAAGCTAATTCGTTGTTTAGGATATTTCGGAACTATAACTGTTAGGTGAAGGCAATGCTTTTTGTGTAATGTTGAATTCGGGCAAAATGAAGATTTATGACTTTTACCATATTACTAGTAACGTAGTAGTAAGTAGAAGCTAAAGCAATCTTTTTATAATGCGTAATTTCAGTAGCATGTACAGAGTTGAACTCATGATTGTTGTAAAATATGTCGTGAAAATTGGAAAATGTATTCTGTTACTTTCTAGTCTGTTTCACAACCGCACGGCATTGATGCCGCTGGGGAAGACCACAGCGGAGCGACTACACCGGAAGCAATCAGCGAAGAGCTCCCCACCCATCGACGAACTAACAGCCTAGAAGTGTTCGGCCCCGGAGCCAGTGAGAGTAGTCCCCGAATCGCCAAGAAAACTCCATCCCCGGTGAGTGTGAAGTGATGAGATGTACGATGAATAATCATTGACATAGCTATACCACCGACAGCTGGATGAAGAAACTCTTATCCAGTTAATCAAGGTAATCTTCTTCCTCATTCACAAGCAGCTTTGAGCAGCACAGATGTGTGCTATGGCCTTTTCTAGGGTGTCCGGTGCAAGTTTCAGACGCAGATGATGAACTGCCGACATCAACAGGTTATTGGGAGAGGGCATTCTGTGTTCCAACTCTGAGTATCCATGAGGATGAGGAGTGTTCAGAAACTGATTGGGCTAGTTTTCATTTCAGCTGATTCTAAATTGAATTAACTGCGCAGTTATTGCAATTTGTTTTAGGCATCAATGCTAATGTTGGCGATTAGTAGTTGAATTTTGTATTTAGCAAGCGAAGCAGCTACATTCAGTGTTGAGTTTGCTGTTTTAGCATTGCTGGATTTTGTTGCCGCAAAAGGACTATTTTCGAGATTTTTTTGTGACTGAAAAAATTGACAAGACTAATTGCAGGTCCGTGAATAAGTCCGCAGCGGACGAAGCATCGTTTTACTTTGTCTTTAAAATATCGTCGCCGCGTAACAGAAGTGTCTTTTGATGTTTTTCTCGAAAAGAAAGATGGTCACAAACAATAAACAGTAATTGCAGAAAATAATTCATATGTTGGAACGAAAGACGAAATTAAACGTATTTTCACCGTCGTTTTGTATCATTCAATTCAATGGATCACATACAAAACAGCTCCATGTTTTGAAAATAACAAAATGAAAATGTTGAACTGTTCATTATAATATTCATTTTAGTAGAGCAGTGGACTGTGAAAGAACTTGGGAAATGGTCGACCAACACATGTACAGCAGGTCGTTACGAAAGAAATTTAATATCATTGTTGCAAGAAATCGATGAAACAGAACAGCTGCGTTATGAATGCTCTTTGAAACATATTGCACAATTACAGCCTTTCATAGAGTCATGTTTTATCATGACAATTTCTATAGGTCAGGGGAAATGGGCGATGAACAAATCAGTGACTACGAGGAAAATTGAGAGATCTATTAATGTGGTTTAAAACAGAACGAAGTTCTCCTTTTTTGAAATCATACAACAGTATCTTCGTGAGATTCGCAATCCCAATTATCGAATCATTTTCTCAATAATTGCGACCACTTGTTGTCAATAAGTGTTCATATTTGCGACTAGTAATTAATCTTTCTGCGTAGCAGACGGAACAATTAAATGCATGTTTGCTTTGTCATTAGAAGTCGGCAGTAAGGGCAAAAGATCACACGGCTCCAGATAAAAGTCTGACTATGTCACCACCGTCTAAGCCCCCAGGAAGGGGATGTAGTGACGTTCAACCAAGGATCACGAGCCGTGGCATGAGGCACTCGTCAGTAAATGTTGTGAAAGTTGGCCATGTAAGAAGACTTTCCCATCACTAGTTTCGAGTCTATGTGGCAGAGGAAGTATAAATATTCCAGTCGACGCTGGAGAGTCATTAAAATTGTTCATGGAGACAAGTGATAACATTCACATAAAAGTTTTCGCCTCAAAATTGCACGCGGACACCCTAACTCAAAATCATCTTCAAAAACAACTCTTTCAAGGCAGCCTGTGTCAGTGTTGTCTCGTTTGCTGTTAACCAGCTGACCGGCCGCTGACACGAGTCTCTGCAGGAAACGAGGACGGCAATGAGACTTTCACAGAATGAAGCGAATCTGCGCGTCTGCCGAGTTCCACCCTCTTCTCGTCAGACAGAATGCACACAGCGAATCCAATGTGCTGGAGATTTCAGTGGAATATCATTTCTATATTTTCTCTGATTATTTGAAAAGTAGTAAAGTCTCTAGCCGCAATTTTTGGCATGGAATTGTCTTTAGACAATCTTCTATCGCTTCTAATGCGTGCTCTATATAAGATTGTGAAGAAATGCACAAAGTTTTAGTTAAAATGAATCAAAATGTTGCTCTTGCCGATATCAAGATGCTTGATGAATTGAAAAGTCTGTCAGAAGCAGGGATTCGTGAACGTATGATAGGAACTGACCTGAATATATTCCCTGCCAAAAGTTGCGGCTCTGCATTTAGTATTTTCCTCATTAATCAGAAAAACATAGACAGATACCATTAGTACGGAAGTCTTCGTTCCATAATCCATTGTACTTGCTGGTGTTTTCGTTGATCTGTCTGGCAAGAAGGTGAACTTGTTAGGAACCGGGCACAGATTCGTCGTAGCCATGCGGTGCACATCATTCTGTGGAAGTCTCATTGTGCGTAATTTTCGTATGATAGAATGAGGAAAACAGATAGCAGCATCTCGTAATGATGATTTCTGAATCTATGCATGTAAAAGATAGTCTAGCAATCTCAGATGGCTTATATCTCCATGTGTATTCATAGTATTGCTTCCCAGTCAATTTTAATTACGCGAAATATTATTAACATAGATGTCTTCGGGTAGCGCCCTCAAAAATCCATGTTAGTGTTATATTGTCTGGTTCCCTTCAGAAACTCATGCCAGCGACCGGTCCACAGCAAGCCGCAGCGAGGTTTGAATCTTGATGTTTAGGAATAACATTTCTGACTGTGCGAATGTTCTTTTACTTATTTCTGTTTAGGAATATCGTGTTAGTTTAGGTGATCACACTTGGTGGTGGCACAATGAAGTAATTGTTGTATTTCTTCATTTTCAGCTTATTATCCATGACCCTGAAATGGAGGATGACGAGGAAGAGGTAAGCTGACGACGTCATTCAATTTATAATTTCAGTGTTTGGCCTAGCTAGTTGCTGTTCTCATTACCTCTTTGATAATACTCATATTAACAAGCGAAGCACTTGAGACGTTCTGCACACCATCGGGTTTGGACAGGGCCAGTTCTCTCTGCTACACAAACGAAGATAATAAGCAGGCTTCGACCATCGTGCCAACGTGGAGTCCTAACCATCTATTGACAGGAGCATGTCACTAATACCGAGGTTCATCCCCTCCAGAGAATGAGCGCTGGACTGCTATCCAATAACAGATGGACAGACGAGACCTCTGACTATTCAATCTGATCTTACAGGAACTGGCCTTAGATTGTGTGTTCTGGCGTCAAATACCTTCAAATGAGGTCTCAATGGCTCATCGAGACGAGGTGCCGAGAGTTCAGATTGTATGGTCACGTATTTACGAACTGACCAGTCGCGTCAGTGCTCCTGTCATTCAATGATTCAGTGATCGCTTATGAAGACAGGGTTAGGAATCATCCGGAAGTTGGCTAGTAGTCTTGATAAACAAAATTGTACATCTTGCGGATTTCGGCCCCTCTTCTGCGAATGGTTTCGGATTTTTGAATTCTCTTTTATTCTCATCCATGGAGAGGTTGGTTTCCACGTTTTCCTAAAACAAATATCATTCGAAAATCCTTTCGAAAGCGAGTGACCTATCGTTCAGTCTTGATCATATTTGGATTGCTGATTGATTTCTTGGTAAGGAACTGAGAGGGAAAATGGTGAAGCGTGACATTTCATGCTCATGCTTAGGGTTGCACCAGATAGTACATCTGTGAAAACCTCGCATGCATATTCATTGCCTAACCTTTGCGTAACCAAATCTTAAGATAATATGAACAACAATAAATATTGCAGATACATTTATTAGATTCATAATTGCTCAAATAAGCAATATATTCATTGTTACATCAAAAGTGTGTTATATTGAACAGTTTTGAAAATTCAAAACTATTTAACTGATTCAGTCATAATTTTCACTCTGATCAACAGTTCAATATATTAGTTTGAAGACAGCCTCTTTGAATTGTGATGCAAAAAGAGTAATTTCTCAGCACTTTTTGAAAATGAACGCTTTCTATGTCAATAAATGAGGGAAGCCTCTGCTTGAAATAATGTTTATTCAATTTCTCTCTCTCTCTCTCTATTTCAAATAATATGAGTAGAGTGACCGAATCATATAAGAAAATCTTGTTACTACCCATGTTTAGGAAGAACTTTTTGATCTTACCCTACAGGTCCTCTGTGTTCATACACTACATGAAAATTCCAAACATTTCTGGCGCTGATGTGATGAAAATTGAATAAAGAAGATCATTTTTTCAGGATATTTACGGTAGAAACGATCAACATGCGTGTAAATGTACGATATACAATGTCATTACGTAATAGTTGGTTAATATATGAACTATTCGGTTACCGGATAGTAAAACCACTATCCAGTGCAACCCTACTCATGCTCATAGTCGAAGGAGAATCTGTGAGTGACGACCTGGGCAGATTCTTGATATTTGAAAAGTTGTCCATTGAAGTCGAGAATTGTACAAATACAAATGTTCATGTTTCAACCATAATGAGTAACATTAAGTCAGGAACTGAACACAGTGAATTCGAACAGCCATGATGCCATGTATTCTCGACTTGGGGACTGATAACCTCAACTGAATTGATATGTAGCTTGGACTCAAATCTTTGTTGCTATATTTTTTACATCCCTAATCGTGAAGCTGTCAGGTACAACTAGGGATTCCAATCCTGGGATTGGAGGGTCAAAATCCCGGGATTGAGAAGCTTACAATATAGCTGCATTCCATCTAATATAAGACAAATTGGCGAAGATAAAACCACCAGAAATCTGCATACACGATAGAATTAGGCTCCTCATACTTCCATATGCTCGTCAACGCTACGTTTTCAATAGTCCACTGGTGAGGCTATTTTTGAATAAAGGTCGAAACTTTAATTTGAGCTTGTCATTTGTTAAAAGCTAACGATATTTGAAAATAAATATTTTCGATGCAGGCCTATACACAATACCGGGATTAGGAATAGAGTTTTTCCTCGGGATTGCGATCTTTTTTGAGGCAAATTTCTCATTGACCCACAGTTTTCGTTTACATATTAGCCTCTGGTTAACTCAATGCCGGGATTGATCTATTCAGGAAGAATTATTCTCATTTGACCATACTTGTTATTCGGCATAGCTTACGGTAAAAAGCATGGAGAATATTCTTCAATCGTACAATCCCGAGCTACGGACTTTGGAATCTCAATGTGTTCGTGCAACGCATCGAGGAAATAGTTGTGATTTTGATTATCTTGCCATTTTACTTGTACTAGTATATAGATACAGCTGGTGTGCTTATATTTTGTCAATCTCGATCCCGGGTCGGAGCTTGTAATCCCGAATCTCGTGATCAAGAGAAGTCGGGACTTTGTAGGCACTCGTACAAGCATAAAGTGCGTGAAAATACTGAAGTGAATATTACCTCTGATAGCAACTGCTGATATTGTTGTTCCCTTGTATTTCTAGTCTCCCTTTTGGAGGAGTGTGGTAAGTTGGTAATGAGTTCATCAGTTCTTTTTGCAAATCATTTGATGTTATTGGGGGAAATGGACATTCTCATCTGTATAAGGTTAGGAGTGATCCTACATTTTTTGTCGTCAGTAGATTCTCATTTCAGTAATAGTAGAGGCTTATGTTAATTTAGTGAATTCTTTATGCAAGGTCACATTATTCATTTTCGTCGGAAGCTTAGAATGCTCAGGATCATGGTGTGGGAGTACCTCATTATTCAGAATTGAAGATGTGCGATTGGAGCATGAAATCCCCCGGCTAGACGTGATATGTAAAGCGGATAGTTAAAGTGTTAAGTCATAGTTATGGTACAAGACTAGAAAGTGGAGAATGTAGTGGGAAAGTTGACAATTCCTACTTGTGTATGCTTGTGAACAACAGGATCTCTCTTATGGCTAACTTGCCTGCTGTCTGATTGCCTTCAGCTTTGAGATGATGTAGGGTGTTCCATCGAAGTTGAAACCAACTGAACTCAGAGGTTAGAGGAATCTTTTCCATCTGATTTTGTCACGAATACCTTACTCTTACCTGTCGATGTTCTGTGGACACAACCGTAAGGTCTTGCACATTCTCTTCCATTGACTTGCTTGCTTTAGGGTGGTCACATCATTTTGCGCTCCGTCCATCGCGTCTGATTCCTTACCATTTTATGGAATTTTGATTTTTATCTCCGTTTTCCGAACGTATGCTTCTCAACGGATCTGGTACACTTCTTCGACACAGACACTTCTTCGACAAGTTGATATCTATGTTTTCGGACATTTGTTCGACAGAAAACTTCTTCGACACGGACACTTCTTCGACAAGACATTTGTTCGACACGAACACTTCTTCGATGTTGCCAATGTTGGACTATTTGCAAGGAATTGCAATGAATATCTCCTTAAAGTGACTTGATTTAGTGTTTTTGTGTATATGTTGTAGTTAATAGAATGATTATGAATTTGATTGAAAGTGTTTCTCATTTTATAAATGAAATAATTGTTTATGGATTTAACATGAACAGAATTTTGGGTACTGGCTATCTTTCGTCTTTAGGGTAATATCTTAAATTACAAATACGCTTCTAGTTTAATCTATGCGATGCAAGAATTATATTTTTTTAGAAAGGAAAAAAAATAATTTAAGACAAAAAGTATAAAAAAAGATGCAAATTCTCATAAAATACACAACCTGAAAAAGAAAAAGACTATAATTGCTTAATAACGAACAAACGTCGTGTCGAAGAAGTGTCCGTGTCGAACAAATGTCGCGTGTCGAAGAAGTGTTCGTGTCGACAACTGGTCGTGTCGAAGAAGTGTTCGTGTCGAACAAACGTCGTGTCGAAGAAGTGTTCGTGTCGAACAAATGTCGTGTCGAAGAAGTGTTCGTGTCGAACAAATGTCGTGTCGAAGAAGTGTTCGTGTCGAACAAATGTCGTGTCGAAGAAGTGTTCGTGTCGAACAAATGTCGTGTCGAAGAAGTGTTCGAAAATTTGTCGAACAAATGTTCGTGTCGAACAAACGTCGTGTCGAAGAAGTGTTCGTGTCGAACAAATGTCGTGTCGAAGAAGTGTTCGTGTCGAACAAATGTCGTGTCGAAGAAGTGTTCGTGTCGAACAAATGTCGTGTCGAAGAAGTGTTCGTGTCGAACAAATGTTCGTGTCGAACAAGTGTTCGTGTACCTTCTCAACACATGACGATGCCTTCTCCATCTGCCTTTATGACCCGCTTCCGCTTTGGTCGATGGATGATATCCGATATTTCCAGTGTTGAGATGTTGGTCACAAGATTGTCAAGTAGTGGCCGGCCACCATCAACTTAGTGCACTTCGATGGCCTTTCTGTGGTCCAACCGACGTAAATGTCTCTGTCGTATCGCAGACTATCTGGATGCTGTGATATGCATAATGTCCCGCTGATTCTCCGCTTCTAACTTCCTGGTCCTTCAACCTGTCCTCTGCCATGTATCTCAGCATCCATCTATACGCGTTTCCACTAGTTTGTTCAGTTACTGAGACAGCGTTCAAGACAAACATCGCTGCACTTCAGAGGACTGAGTAATTCCCTCTACAACCTCTGAAGATCTTCTTTTCTGACCGCCACTCTCCTATCTCACAGACCTACATTTATCTTCACCTCATCCTTGCACGCTCCGTTTCTCTGCATCGTAGAAGCCATATACGTGAGCTCCTCTGTTTCCTCATTACTCGCAGTACAAAGCCTCGCCTACTAAATGTAAAGTGAAGTCAATCAGAAAGCGGTACATGTATTATTGGGATAAAAATGGGACCCCAAACTGATAAATGCTATTCATCGGATTGCACGTTGATAGCAATGGATATTTTTTACTAATCTCTTGTGTTTGTGCCGTTTTCGCTCTTTTATGACCAGTTTTGCATTATGTATTTGGACTAGCAAAGAAAGTCCATTTAATTGCAAATTCCTCATTTCTGCATAGCTTCGAATTGTTGGAAAGTTTTATTTTGTGAAAAAGCTTTGTGTTTCAACAACGTAATAGTTAAATTCGTAAGTTGTTTGAATAAGAGGCAATATTTGCCAGATTGTGCCACGAGACATTATTTATCCAGTATTGGTTCTTCATTATAACTTTGACTCGTCTACAAGCTGTAGGAAGTAGTAAAACCGAATTGCGATCTTATTCAATTTTTATAACAAAAAGTTTTCGGCTCACACGCCCTTATCAATGTTATAACACATCTGGATATAAATGAATATATACAGATGAATACATATTTCATAAATTGTAGGTAGGTCCATTACTCTACCGTAGTATGATTCCATAGGAATCTGAGTGGCGGCACTGCACTATGAAACATAGCACAGTGCCGCCGAAGGATCCTCATCAAATGGTGTGTATCAGTTGAAATGCAATGTATGTCATTATACCTACATCGGAGAGACTGCTCGTAGTTTACAAGAAAGAATAAAGGAGCACCTTATGTTGCTGAAGAACAAAAGCAAAACATCTATTCTATACCAACATCAAAAAGAAAAACATGTAGAGCAAAGATGTGCTTTGGAATATTGAAGTGCGAGCACGATGCCCAAAGGATGCCACACTACGTCAGGCAAGTGAAGCGACCATCATTGACTTAGAAAAGCCGCAACTGAACCAGAAAGTAGAGTTTGGCCATCAAAATACAAGTAAATACATGTAAATAAAGACCGAAGAAGAACAACAATGATTAATTTCCTCCTTCTCCCAAATTAATTCCTCCTCATGTATCAATATACATCATATTGATAAATATATATACTTGTATATATATATACAGGGTGAGTAAAAAAAAAACGATTTATTTTTAAGTGGATATAAAACATGTTTGTTTTAGTGATAGAAATTCGTTACAAATTCAGATATTAAGCATATGTCTTCAATTCAAATTATGTACTAACTAGATTTGTTAAAAATTTCTAATTATGTTAGATATCTGTGTTCAGATATTAAGCATATGTCTTCAATTCAATTATGTATTAACTAGATTTGTTAAAAATTTCAAATTGTGTTAGATATCTGTGTTCAGATATTAAGCATATATCTTCAATTCAATTATGTATTAACTAGATTTGTTAAAAATTTCTAATTATGTTAGATATCTGTGTTAACTTCTAATATTAGACAGATGATTTTATTGTCTATCAATCAACATAATACATTTCTAAATTTAAATACGTAAGTTGTTTATCGACGCATGATATTGCATTCATCATATGATATTTCATTTCTCGATTTGCATTCATCAATATGGAACGCAAAGCAAAGGTTGTTGCATGGGCTATCACTTATGAAAACACCAGAGAGCCAGAAGACGATACGCGAAAGAATATGATGAAGAGGCTCCTCGTGAATCCACAATACGTCGATGGGTTTCTCGTTTCCTTGAATATGGTGACATCAATAAAAGGAGAGAAGCAGTGGTAGACCCGTTACCGCGAGTGGTGATGACAGTTTCCAGGAAATCAATCAACGATTGGAAGATAAACCGACAGCATCGACTAGACAGATTGCTACGGAAACTGGTAACTCTCAGTCAAGTGTTGTTCGCTGTCTTCATAAAAATGGACTTCATCCATTTAAGGCAACAAAAGTGCAAGCTTTATCCAAAGATGACTGTGAAAGAAGATTAGAATTTTCCCAATCGTTACGTCGTAATCAAGAGAGTGACAGTAACTTTTACAAGAACATCATATTTTCAGACGAAGCTGTTCTTCACGTCAACGGCATAGTGAATCTTCATAATCTCCACTTCTGGGCAACTGAAAACCCACACATGCAGATTGAAAAGCTGCAAGACCGACACTCGGTCACGGTATGGTGCATGGTTGGTCCGTCCGGCGTCTTGGCTTACGACATCAGCTCTGAGACTATGAATAGTGACCGCTACTGCACAGTACTGCACAGCGAAAAGGTGATCCCTTACTTTCGAAGAAGATCGAATCGCAACAAACTTTATCAACAAGATGGAGCTCCGCCTCATTTCAGTCTCACCGCTCGGTCTTTGTTGGATGAACATCTTCCAAACAGGTGGATCGGGAGACAGGGAGCAGTTCGATGGACACCAAGATCACCGGACCTCACTGTTTGTGATTTCTTTTTATGGGGAGCTCTGCGAGATAAAGTTTACAAACAGGCTCCAAGAACCGTGGAACAATTGAGAACAAGAATCGAAGATGAGCTGGGGACTTTCAACCCAACAATGCTTCAGTCATCGTACGAGTTTTTCGTTGAGCGATGCAATGAGTGCATTCAGTTGGACGGTGTTCAAGTTGAAGGTTAACATTCAATTCGTTTATTATGAAATACCTTTCTTATGCATTCTGACAGTTCAGTTTCATGTTTAGAGTGATATTTAATAACTTTCATTTTTGTCTTATAACTATGGGAAACTCTATCAATGGGAATATTTCGGTCTTCTTTGGACTGATTTCGGGTAAATATTTACATGCAGGATCAAATAATAATAATTTTTGAGATCTACCTAAGCAATACATAATTTGAACGATTCCTTCGTCAAATTGAAGACATATGCTTAATATCTGAACTTGTAACGAATTTCTATCACTAAAACAAACATGTTTTATATCCATTTAAAAATAAATCGTTTTTTTGACTCACCCTGTATATATATACAGTAGTGTGGAATAGTTTGGAATAATTGATAGATAGCATGGTTACTTTGAATACAGTCATCCTTTCGATTGAAATCTGCCACAAATCTAAGCAGCAATCGAATGCATTATTGCTATCATCCTATTGGTCTCATAGTGATATCCAATAAATGATGTGGGCTGATGAAATATTGCTTCAACGCCGATCAAGCTGTATAATGGCCTCACAGATGCTGATGATTCACATCGAAGCAGTTATCTAAGATTGACAAGTTCCGGATTGTGAATTTTGTGAAAACTGGAATATCGCAAGTGAGGTTGCAGTCTTGTTTAAGATATCACAATCAGTCGTGTCTAAAACCATGAAACGTGTTCAACGCAATGTGTCATTGTCTCCCAAGAAGCGCTCTGGACGTCAGCGAGTGACTTGAGAGAGGACCGACCGACGAGCTGTTCATTTAGTCAATACTGTGCCAAACATAACGTCTGCTGAAATTAAGAAATCGTTTCCTGGCATTTTGGATAACGTGGATCCAAGCACCATACGAACTCGTCTGACTCGACAGTATGGGTTACGTGCAAGCATACCCTCCAGCACGTCCTCTAGCTCCAACGTCGCTGGTTCAAACCTACCCACGACTGATGAGGCCCAACAGACCGAAACATGTCTCGTGGTGGTTACATCTGTTGAGATTTGATAAGTTTATCAATTGCCAGGTTACTTGTCTAAATATATATATATATATATGAAGCCTGTTGGGCCTCATCAGTCGTGGGTAAGTTTGAACCAGCGACGTTGGAGCTAGAGGACGTGCAAGCATACCCTCTAACCACAAGGCCACCGGACCATCTGTTGAGAGCGTGAATTAGCCAGGAAGGCACTGCTTTAACGCAGGCACGTGGAGGGCGGACTGCTTTCTGCAATCACTTAATACCGCATCCGAGATTGAGGCGCTTCACGCAGGCGCTACTCATTACATGTTTAGACAAGTATAGGCAGGCATACGTGCCTGCGTTAAAGCAGTGCCTTCCTGGCTAATTCACGCTCTCAACAGATGATCCGGTGGCCTTGTGGTTAGAGGGTATGCTTGCACGTCCTCTAGCTCCAACGTCGCTGGTTCAAACCTACCCACGACTGATGAGGCCCAACAGACCGAAACATGTCTCGTGGTGGTTACATCTGTTGAGATTTGATAAATTTATCAATTGCCAGGTTACTTGTCTAAATATATATATATGTATATATAAGTTAACAAAGAGAGAAAACTCAAAAATGTTCCGTAAATAATTCCAACAAAAGTACGACACGGAATTATCAAAGAAAAACTCAATTTCAACTGAAATGCCCGACCGGTTTCTACCTGTCACCAGGCTTGTCAAGGGCTTGATCTTTAATGTAAACTGACATACAAAAATAATTTGAAATCTAAGCATTCATACATTGTATATAACGTAGACCAAGAAATCAAATGGCGGATAAAAGCAGGATGTCATCATGGCAAAGTCAGATATCAAATTAGTAGACAAGAGCAAAACTACATGTCACGATTTAAGGTGGGTCCTAGATATTTAATGCAAGGCTTCTCTTTTTGCTCGCGATGTAATTTTGAGCAGTTCGGTGGAAGCTTTCAGATCGGCATGGCATAAAACAAGGGAGATAATTGCTCAGCACAAGTTGCGATATGATTGCTTACGTGAAGAATTCGATATTTTGCATCATTTCTCTGTTGTCGGTGCACCCGAATTCGTGCACGCAGAGTATCCCCCCGTCTGTCCCACATGGAATAAATTGCACCCACGACATTGAATAGCATAAATCACGTCCATTGAACCACAGTTCATATTGCTTTTGACCTCAAACCTTTTTTCCGTACCATTTTGTGTCATATATTTGAATGTTGTTCCGATAATTAGGTGTTGACAGCACATGCATTTTTTATCGTTGCATTTCGAAACTCCTGTTATTTGTTGTCTGTTTTTCTTTCTTAAAAGTTGTAATAAAGAAGATGGCTGTCGAAAGCAAGGTCTTAAGCGATATTCCTTAAATGGAGAATTTAACTTCAAAGTGGTAAAAACTGGCATAACTACATCTTTCATCACATTTGGATTGTTAGGATTATACTTTTTGACATACGAAATGATTTTAGTCTTGTTTTTCTTCTTTTGTTTTTGAGGGTAAATTAAATTTAAAAATCGCATTGTCGATCAAATTACTTGGATAACCCAGCTTTAAAAGTCTTAATTTCATCTCGTTGAGTCTTCTGCGTTGGTTATCATTTTCTGACACTATTCTTCGGATACGATTCGCAAGTGTAAATGGAATATTGCGTATTACATGTCGAGGATGACCAGAATTGAAAGGTAGGTACGCATGGCTGTCCGTTGGCTTATGATAAATGTCTCGCTCAATCACATTGTCACGTCGATAAACCAAAACATCTAGGAAATTGAGCTGACGACTATTAATTTCATATGTAAATTTGATCTTTTCATCAATGTCATTAAGAAAAATTATGAAAATCGACAATACTACCAAATTCATTGTCCCAAATTACAAAACAGTCATCCAGATATCTCAACCAAGTTTTGCAGAATAGGTCGTAATTAGCAGCTGATAAACTGGTGTTCATTAAACTATACATTTTTTCTTCAATAAATCCCATCGTGAGAGTGGCATAGGTCGGAGCCATTTTTGTGCCCATGGCCGTGCCAGACACTTGAAGGAAAAATTCATCTTCGAATCTAAAGTAGTTATTTTTTAAGATCATTTCAATGCATTCAATGATGAAATCAATGCTGAATCGATCATCCACAAGGCTACGGTTTATTCCTACCCAATATTCAATTGCTGCTTTTCCGAGGTGATGGTCAATGCTCGTATACAATGAGACCACGTCGAAACTAGCAAATGTAGATTGATTTGATATAGTGTGGGGAAGTTCCGATATAAAGTCAAATGTGTCCTTACAATAACTCTTCATCAACTTGACTAATGGTTTCAAAAGTTCGTCTATAAAAGAGCTGAGGCGACTAGTGGGTGCATTGATACTTGAGATAATAGGTCGGAACTTTAAATTACTTGGCATTTTCATTTTGATATAACCAAATTCATCAATATTATCATTGTTAAAGTCATCAATTAACTTATGAACCTTAGTAGTCCATACATGTAAGTCATGCAATGACTGAAATTGCTCAGGAATTTGTGCTCATTGTCCCTTAGACTCTGCCGAAATTTATTACAAAACTTTTTAACTTTTTGCATAGTAGAAGCAACGTCATACTTTTGGATTTTTTGATAAGTCGAATAATCGTTCAAGTGTTCTCCGTACATAAATTGTCTATAATCATCATAAATTATGGCTACGAAGGAGCCACCTTTATCGGCATTAATGATGTACAGATTGTTGTTTACTTTCAATTCATTTAAAGCTTTCCTTTCATGTGAGAGTAAATTATCTTTCTGACGTTTATCAAAATTATGTGATTCAACATTTTCAGTTATTACATCAATGCAGTTGTCCAAAGTGCTGTTTAAACCTTTTGGAGGTTGGAACGTGGATTGTGCTCTAAACAGAGACTGACATGATTATTGACGCGGTACCCATTATTACGACGCATGGGGTTATTATTAAATCCTTGAAAATTGCGCCTTCGGCTTTGATAAGGTTGATTGAATCGATTCCTATTATTATGATATGGCTCATTAAAGTTAAAATTAGGAGCACGATAGACCCGATTTACTCTTCTTGGCATATTATTTTGTCTGTTATAGACAGGTAATCGAACACGATTGTTCATCTGTCTAAAGTTAAAATTGCTAGTAGGAACATCATTAGGCCTACGGATTTCATCTACATTTTGAGTACTATGTGATCTATTTAAAGGAATCAAGTGCGTACTAGATTCTAAAAATTTAGATTTTTCTTCCCAAATCGAATGACTCAATGCTTCTTCCCTATCAGTTTCACTTCTCCATATTTTCCACTTTTCTACCGATGACTCACCATCAAATATGTTGCCTATATAAGCTTCCATTTCA
The DNA here is from genome assembly GCA_907163375.1 of Prostheceraeus crozeri. Classification (NCBI taxonomy): domain Eukaryota; kingdom Metazoa; phylum Platyhelminthes; order Polycladida; family Euryleptidae; genus Prostheceraeus; species Prostheceraeus crozeri. The sequence goes on from CAJQUW010006770.1 coordinate 83,624, forward strand.
TCATCAATTTTTGATACATAATCACACATTATATTAGCTATAATTCTAAGTCTTTGAATCTCACTATTTACTTCCGCAACAGATATGGATTTCTTTAATGCCTCCTCTTCAGCAGAAATGTTGTAATGATACTTTTTCAGAAATTTGCGAGGAATTTTTGGACCATCATTGTCCGAAACTGCATTCTCATATATATTCGCAATGCCTTCGTTCTTTAATGCTTGGAAAAATGCATACTTGCGCTTCATATGCATACTTGTGCTATATATATATATGAGGGTCCTTCGGCGGCACTGTGCTATGTTTCATAGTGCAGTGCCGCCACTCAGATTCCTATGGAATCATACTACGGTAGAGTAATAGACCTACCTACAATTTATGAAATTTGTATTCATCTCTATATATTCATTTATATCCAGATGTATTATAACATTGATAAGGGCGTGTGAGCCGAAAAATTTTTGTTATAAAAATTGAATAAGATCATTACATCGCAATTCGGTTTTATTACTTCCTACAGCTTGTAGACGAGTCAAGGTTATAATGAAGAACCAATACTGGGTAAGTTGTTTGCAACGTCATTATCTCAAATAAATGAAAATAGCACGTGGCGCAATTATAAATAGCTATTGTATAGGACCCACTGGGACCCGTTGATCTTTCCACTAAGTTCGAAGCGATTTTGACTGTTTTGAATAGTGTAAATGATGACATAGAATTTACCATAGAAAAACCAAAAAATCAAACTCTTAATTTTCTAGATACCAGTATTTCACCAACGGAACATGGGTTAAAATATACGTGGTAAGAAAAGGAGATACACTCTGGCATTTCATTCCGCAGGGATAGTTTCGTTCCGACACATGTGAAAATAATTATGTCGAAAATTTATTAAGTATGTTATCAAAAAACGATGCAGTAGTGAAACTGCGTGCAATAAATGACACTTGATAAACTAGATGGAAAATTTATAAATAATGGCTTTTCAATTATTCACAATAGGAAAAAGAAGAGTATAAGATACAGACATAGGCCGATTAACCATACGAACCTGAAATTGAAGTTTATTAATGATCAGACCTATCGTGTTTTCCGCAAATTGATAAATAAGTACAATTCGCCTGTCAACTTGGTTAGTTATCCAAATGATAACTTGTGCAATACATAAAAACTAAAAATAAAACGAAGAAACACGAGAATTGTGAGATTTGTGATATGTTGTCCGACAAATATAAATGCATGGATCGCCATGTGGTATATAGATTCACTTATAATTATTGTAAAGACTTTTACATCAATCAGACTTCACAACCTTTTAAATATCGACTTGATGAACATAAGCGTGCTGTTGATAAACGGAATAAATCGAGTGCTGTGGCTGAACATTGTATGAAGTGTCAATCAAATCAATAAAGTGATTTCTGACAACACTTATATATGTAATATTGCTTTGAAAAGCGAACCATGCTCTTTAAACCTTCAGATATTCGTGCCTGATGAATGTGATTGAAATAAACTTCTGTGAAGTCTCCAGTCGCAGCGAGAGCAGAATAAGTACAAGTGAACTTGAGTGACACTTAGAGAGCGACTTACGTGTAGATTGGAACCTCTACTTGAATTGTTCCTGCCGGCTATAAATATAAATAGCATCATATAAATACACGCACAGCAAATTTGTGCATGACATGTTATCGATCTTATAACACATTCTGAAGTTGTTAGCCCTCGCCCTGAGGTTGACAAACCCGCCCCGCTTTTGGGGCGGGGTCGATGAGCTCCCCCTGTTTATTTCCGAAACTAGAGATCCGAATTCAAAACAAAGTACACCAAATTGTTTTGGTATTCAAAGTCACGTGGAGGTCAAATGCTTTCAGATGATATTTTCAGTGGTTTTTGAATTTACCACTTTTTTAAATGTTGAATTCAAAACGTCGAAGTCTAAATGGAATCTACAAGAGAATTATCATTTTCTGTTCAAATTGACACGAGAACACTTTTATAAATTGGAATAGTTTTGATATTGTTAAATACACCTGAAAACATTCAAAACGAAAGTAGTGTAAAATTCGACAAATCTGTTCCTACATTCAAATTTTTTGAAATCTCATAGTGACGAAAGTATTGAGCCGATGTTATTCAAAATTCATGGGAAGATGTGGAATACGTAGAAAATAGGCTATCTAAAATGTAGAACAATCTGTCTTAATGTGGAGTTCGTATCTTCCTTCGTTGAGGAACTAGTTGAAAACTTCGTTTGAGAGGGACAGTGGGGCGAAAGTTAATGTAGTCAGTTGAAGAGAACGATGGAAAATATGGGAATAATAGGGGCGTTCCTGATGAATTAATGGTTATAAATTATAAATATATTGTAAACTTATAGATGGTCTCGAAACGGTTACATGTGTCAAAGTATTATTTAATAATATTTATTAAATTAGCTAGTATTCTAATGATCACATCAAAAGTATTTCAGATGATTGAGAAACCATTCGAATCTAGATCGGAACACCCGGCTACTCTTGATTGTCTCCAGGAATTGCTGCATTTTATAAAATAAAGAACAATACGAAGAGATTGTTGCGTTCTACGAGTATGTTGCTCGTCATTTTTACTGCATGTACTGGAAAGTAATATGTAAATCTTTTCTTTATAAATACTGATTGCATATTCTTCTTTCATTATTTTAATCGTCATATTATATCGTGGTTTCAGATTCCTCTGTCTTTGTTAGATTGAAACCCCAACAGTTAGCAGTGAGATTTGAGTTTTCCTGTGGATGTCTTAATTTTCCTTTTTGGTAAAGAATTCACTGAACAGTTGAGTTCGCGCTAATTTCAATCCAACCGAAATGATTGCATTATGAAGAATAGATGAATTGTAGATAGATAGAATGTGGTTGAGTTTTAATATACTCAGTCACTTAACTTCAACGTAAGCATTCATAATTTCCATCTTTTTGTGTCACCGTTCTCTTCAATCCTACTTCCTCCCTCAACTCCGTCATTCTTCGTTTCTGCACCAACCTTACACCACAGATGCGCCATATCCAGTTATTTTCACACACTTGCAACGTCTTTGCTGCTGCTCAATTAGTGCCACTATCTAATCCGTATGTTAATGCTGGCAAGACACATGTTTCCAAAACCTTCATAAAACACATATATTCAATTGTTATTGACATTGTTTTCACTAGAATTAGATTATTATTTCTGAAAATGAAACTTACTACTTCTTAGATGCAAATAAGTAGTTGCCACTTTGATCCTATCGGACTTCCGTGATGCATCTTGTTGGATGACCAGAGAGTTCTGGAATCAACTAGAAATCAGTTGAAAAGTATTAATTTGTGCTTGTTGTTCATCCGCAGAGCAAAGCCGCAGAGTTGGAGGTGAAATTGTTCAGTGATTTCGACAAAGTCCTGGACTCTGCTGCCGCTTGTTCAAAACTCATCTCGTACGCTTTCACGAATTCGAAGACGCCGGAAGGAGAGACGAATCTTCATCGGATCCTCTTCATCGTCGTCATGCGAGATTTCAATCAGTGTGATCATTGTGCGGAGAAGACGGACTTCATCAAAGATCTGCGGAGAATTATCTACGAGATCTACTCCACTTTCCTGGCTCTCCAGGCTCCCCTCAACGTCAGTCTGTCCGATTCTATCCGCAATGATCTGACGGAGAAGATGAGACGAGATGACGAAGAAAGCAGTCGTCCACAGGCCCTGAAGAATATCCTCAAGTCCGCCTTTGTACAGATCAAATCAGGCTGTGACTTGTTGTCACGGTTCCAACGAGACTTGAAGAACGGTGAGTACTTCGTGTCCTGTGCAAGTATTGTCTATCCTTAATGTTCATCAATCAATCAAAGTGGTCTCCGTGGCACAGTGGTTAAGTGCTTGGCCTAGCGAACCTTCGGTCCAGAGGTCGAGCCCCGAAAATGTCATCGGAAGTCGTCAGGAAGGGCATCCGGACTAAAGATCAGAACGCTCCAGATTAAAGTCTGACTTAACCGAATAAACATTGGAAATAAATGAGGATGGAATTGTTGATCGTAAAAGGCTACAAGTGTGCCACTTCGCCTGATACATGCATTAGAAAGAAGTTTAGAGACTTAACAAAGGTATTTTCATTTTTCTAGCCTTATTATGTATGATGAGCAGACATCTGCAATAAGAACTGAATTCCATCGAACCCGAGCCACTATAAGGCCTTATGTAATAGAATTTAATAATCTTTCGAATACGAATGTGTTTTCTGATCTATAGGTATTGTCATGCGTTGAATAGGTCTTGCATGTTGTCCATGAAATTATCTATGAAGTTTATATTCATAGCTTGAAAAAAAGATAAACGTTTAAATACAAAGATCGGTTTATTTTGCTTTATAAAGTTAATGTGAACGTAACGATGAAGGCGTAAACTCTGTCATGAAAGAAATTTTACTCTGCGATTGCTGTGGTGTTAACCTTCAAATTTTCTACATCCTTTCCCTTAATGTCGTAGCCGATATGATTTTCATGACTTATGTTTGAAATTTGATAGAAAGATGATCTCCCTTCTATCCTTTGATGCGGCCTAAGTTGGCGAAAATTTAGCAGTAAAATCCTAATACAAATTACAAGGGTTTTTATTTGTACTTTCCTCAAAATGTAGCCGATCTGTCTATGTAATCATAGTGAATTCATACTGTGAAATTATGCACATTCATCCATGAAACATTGATGTTGGAAAGACAATACACGCGTATAATCAACAATAATACTTTGAAAGAGGCCCTGACTTGTCATTTTCAGTGGCAATCATCTTCAGGTACCTGAAGATGATTGCCAGATAGCAGTCGAAAAATTTTGTACATACATATATATATATATATATATATATATATATATATATATAAGAATAAGAACAATAGTAATAACATCTTAAAATACTCCTGGCTCTTTCCAATCACAAAACTGACAGCAATAATTGATTTTTTAGCGGACAAAGATTGATAGGGGATGAGGGCCATTTGTACGCTCAACCACCAGACAGATCAAACCACATGGATTATTCTTGTCTGAAAATATTTATTTGATGGAATAAATTTCAGAAGGATCTTTTCATCATTGTTGTTTTTTACTTGTTTCCCAATGTCATGATTTGTGGAATTCCTTGAGTTGAGTATTTGAACGCATTGTCTATCGCAGGACTGATTCTGACTCGACAAAGCTCAGTTCGTGGAGACATGCGAACAGGTTTGTGTGAAGCTTCATTTTAATTTTATCAATTTTACCACTGCGCTTTGTTGAATACAAAGATTGGTGATTGAATGCAGTTGAGGCTTGCTCTATGTTCTCTCCGTATGACGTATAGCCGCCCCAAGTTCCATGGCTGTTGGAATCAATTTTATCGCTTAAATTCCCCTTCAATTCTGATAATTTCATGTGAATCATTTTCAATTATCGTTATCAAACAGATACTACTTACATTGTGCTCCGGAAGTAGTGTAGAAATTTCATAAGGGTGGCGAGTGGCACATTATATTTATTTGGCTGAGGAGTTCTTTGTTGAAATGAATTTTGCAGCCTTTAAAGCATACTCGTCATCCTTTAGCGCTTTGATTATCTATGGATTCTTGCTGTCAAAATTAATTATCCAGAAGATATTTTCGATTCAATCGCAGAAACTCAATCATTTCATTTCTTTGATATTTGGCGTATTACATACATTTCATCAGACGCACGATCTTAGCACATTAGAAATTGCTTTAAAAATTTAAGCAGGGTGAAGATTTCTTGTTTTGACGGGACAAAGTTGATTTTGGAAGAACGGAGTTATCAAAATCTACTTAATTCTTTGTGTGACATTTCAATCAGTACATGCAGATCATTTCCATACAAGTGAAGTACATGTAGCTCGATCTTACTGTCCACAGAACAGGAAGGGTCGTCTCTTCTTCTGTCTGACTAGAAGGGAAGCATTGGAACATGTTACGCTAATGAAATGACACAATCTGCTGACATAATACCATAGCAATCGAACAATGAGCAGCCAGTTCAACATTATACACGTCAAATTGTGCAAAGTTTCATTGACTGTTATCTACCGGATCACACAGCAAAGAGACACAGTCGATGTCAAGTTCTACAGAGAAGTTTGTGAACGTATTTTCATGCGTGTGCTAACTTTTTAAACAATGATCAGGGGGCCCAACATCATCGAGAAAACTTTTGCGCAATGGTCTGAATTCATCGAATCTGAAGGAATCGTGGCTATCGGAGCATTTTGAAGGAATTCACAGCAATCCGCAAGCAACGCACGGCTACTTTTCTTATCTCTGTAAAGCATTAGCAATTTCTTCCTGCCCACTTAGTAGGCTCCTGCATGTGCCATCGATTTGAATCAGTTTTCACATCTAGCAAAGTGGCACTCTTAAACAATCCAATTCTGTGGTACTGTCAGTTACAGTTGCTCTGCGTCTGACAAATTTGCTTTAAGGCACAGACCATTCATCATCATCTGTCGCCTTCACCTCTTCATTTCTATTTTTCGATGCTCAGGAATATACATCACTTGTACATCGATCCACCTGCCTTCATAACTACATAGATATTGAAAATTCCGTAAAAGTTGTTTCGTCTAAGCGTAACAGTTTGAAAAGCCTAAAAAGTTCTTAATATGAAACAGTAGGTATTAACCAATAACCCTGAAATCACACATGAGATATGGTAGCGACAGTGACGATATGCAGATTCTATAGAAATAATACAAGTCTAATTTTAATATGTTGTCATCATTTCTTATCTTTTTGACCTGAAGGATCTGAATTAATAATTATCAGTAGGAATCTCAGCTAGAATAGTCAGTTTTTAATAATTCGATAGCGATGTTTTATTGTAGCCGTTCTGTCAGTTTTCAAAGGAGAAGGCACGCGATTTAATACATGAGACTTCTCCAGATATAATTTCATTTTGTCACTGTTAATACTAATTTGTTGAGTATTGTAAAACGTTGCTATTTTGAAGCGCCTACACATATAACCCGTTGCCTTATTGTAATCTGTCGTATTTTTGCTATCAATATCCATTTTATGTTATTGGTCTTGAATATCCTCATGTAGTTTTGTCCTCATCCTTTAGACCCTATCTGATTTGACCGCTGTGACACTTCCCCGATCGTCAGTACTATCTCTGTTACTTTACTTTACGTGCTGCTGTTCCATGCGTTCACTTGTACACTGGCTTCGGGGTAGAATGCTCGGTCTGCGTTCAGGAGACCAGGCATCGATACTGGATCTTGTCGAAAATATCTTCGAAATGGGTTGGAAAGACAGACATTCCCGTTAGTATTTGGTATCCGCGCAGGCGCTGAGGATATATGTGATGACGTATGACTCATGCGAACAGGAATTTCCACTGTGAGTCTGCGTCAGAAGAGGAAATTACATTGGAAAGCATTGCCATGGTGACTTTCCTGTTCTTCCAGGCAGCGATAAGTTAGCGCCACAGATCTATATGGTCGGCGTGGAAGATTTTGGGAGTTGACCGAAGGTTAATTTTCTTCGCGTTACGCGTTGATAGACTGTAGGACACATCTAATCGGAGACATCAGCTTTGGGCTCATTCAAGACCAAAAGCGATGCTCAGACTTTGTGTTTTATCAAACATAACTGTCTTTAATGAATTTCATTGTAAGTTGTTATACAAAATGTCTACAAAAGTGTCACAATTCACTCCTAATCAAGGTAGGTCACAAGTTTGGCCTTTCTAGAAAGCCTGGATTATTTGGTTTAGCCTTTAAAGGTCTCTGAGAGGCTGCAACAGAGGGCCGACTTCGTCCACTCCACGCATGGATTGATGTAAGGATTGCGGTGGAAATTCCAGTATGAAATTAAGGGGTTAAACACGTGCTGTAACGTTCGCCTTGCTCAGTAGCTGTGGTAACCGAGAAGTGAACAGACGTTGGACGAATGGTCAGTGGAAGACCTGTTCACGGAGACATCGTAGGACTTGTCTGGGTCAGATCCGATAGGATTCATGAGTCTCATTCATTTCTCCTCTGTCTTCAGTGCTCATCGTTGCTTGCCATCTGTTTCACAGGTATGGACAATGTTTTGACTCAGTCAGTTGCAGCTCTCCGGCAGCGAATGCCAAAGGAGGACCAGATTCGATTCATGGAGCAGACACTTGGTCGGCATTGTGATAGTGTGAATCGATGGCCGGAATCTATACGCCGCTCTGCAATGGCTTCCGCTTTTGCCACTGTCTACAAGTATTATCAAGGCCCCGATGAGAGGTCATTCCAGTACAATAAGTCCATGGAAAACCTTGCTTTGGGGAATGCAGCTACCTTCAACTCAAAATTATCAAAGTCCCGCTCCGTTATCCCCAATCTTACCGGTCGACGAAAAGTAAGCTCCAATGAATCACAATATGATTGAATCTTTTGTTGTAATGCGTTTTGCAGCACCACATTATATTTTCTAATTTTGTCCTTCTACTAGCTTATTTTATGAGTAGTAAGTGAAATTAAAAAATGTGATAAAGTGATGCACCTTGTTTTTGCAACATTAGATTTCAATGAATCGAAAATAGACCGACTTTGTGAAGAGACCATTCACTCCTTTATCAATAGTCGTGGGTTTTTAATTATTGAATCATTCATATTTTTCTATTCGTGTATTGATAAAGTAACTGTCATTGCTGACAGTTGTAAATGGTAGCTTCGCATCAAGGAAAGGAAGTGATCTCCTAGTTACCTCTTTTTTGGTAGTTCTGAGTCTACTTCTTACTTGATTTAAACATGAACTGACTGCCATTCCAGGTACATTGCACTTCATGGTTGTAAGGAGAAACTGTTCAGTTATGAAATTCAAATTCCACCGTTACAGGCTTTTATCAACTTAAGTTACAGTTGTGTTGTTAGTTTCAATGATTTGCTTGTCATCGCAGTGTGTCTGTTTTCTTTCATTTTCAGACAACTTTCAATGGCCACTCTCTCTCAATGAAAACTGTCGAAGTTGAAGCTTACTGTGAATATTGCAACATGATCATTTGTGGAACAGCGCCTCAAGCCGAAGTTTGTCACCGTAAGTTATAATATTTTAATTGACAGATGTAGGCCTCTGCTTAGAAAAGTCAATAGAAAGACGTGCCACTCCTTTGTTGCCGCAATTCAAGCAACAAATCCCTTAATGGAGACGCTTCCTTTCATTACTCAGTGACCTCATGCAAAATCCACGATCAAGGGACACAGCAGCCTGTTGTGTAGTTATTCTGCTTTTTCAGATCTTTTCTAAGACCTTGAATTTGAGCATCGACCTTGCTAATATGAATTTAGGCTGATTTTTGAAGAGTAAAAGTCATGATAACTCATGTGGCACTAAGACGTTTTCTTCATGATCATTAATGTCATTAGTTTTTGCATTTCGACAAGGTGGTCCATCTATTCACCTGCTAGTAGACGTCTAGTGAATTATAACCAGAGTTGCAGTACAAAGTTTAGATTTGTATGCTTATTACAACTACTGTTTCTTTAACAAATCAGTTATCAATGGGGTCACATTTCATATTATTAGCTATAATGAATCTTGTCCTTATATTCTGTATATGGTCTGTATTATCTCAAGATCTATTTTCAAAGGTGTTTGAAAGTGGTGATCTCATTGTGAATTGCCGCCGCCGGTAAACCTGAACTGTTCAGGAAATTGTTCTTCACGGCCACCATGCTGCGCATGGTATATAGAAAAGGAGCGGAGTCTTCGGATTTCTAAACGGGCTCATCTTTTGCATTTCAGACTGCGGTCTCTATTTTCACAAAGAATGCCGTCCTCAGTATAAAAAGTCCTGCGACCGCTCGAAGCGCAGTTCAATCTTTTCCTTCAGACAAGACAAGGCCAAACCTAAAGATGGTTTCAGTGGCAGTAAGTTCATACATCGCAATGTTCGCCTTTGGAAATTTATTTATACCATAAACACTCAATGCTTTCTTTAACGGCTTTATTCTTCGTCGTTTTCCTAGAAGTGAAACTACAGACCACTAACGCTTTCCCGAATTTGTAGGCTGGGGCGGCGCAGGTCCCAATTTATTGCGTCAGTCCCAATCTTTGCACGGCCTTCACCGCGTCGGTGGAAAAGGCCTCCCAAGCACCTCAGATTCGTCGTATTCCGGTAACTTAGCTTGTATGATCGATACTTCTACGCGCTTTATGTCGTTGATTAATTTACTCCTTTGTGCACAGATTGGGTGAAGGTGTTGATTGATGTTGTAATTATTATTTTAACCAATAATTATCAACCTCAGTGGTATTATTCCACACATGATTTTTAACTAGTTTCAGAAGTATCATGAGAGAATTGCTACTGATTGATACTGATGTCAGTAGCATCTGAATTCATCTAACCGAAATTCCATAGGTGAAAAAAGGAGATGCGATTTCAGTGTGATAGTAGTTGTAGATTTGATTAACTGAACTGATTCGATGTTGTCTGGTGTGAACACCCTTGATTGCAAATCAGTGAGCACTTTGTGAGCGACTACAGCTTCTGCTGCTTCTGTTCAGTGATCAGTCAAGTGTGGAGAAGATATTTTGTATGAAAGGTGTAAGGCGTTGAACATTTTCAAGGAAAACGGCATAAGTGACCAGCTTGTTCTAACTTCAGAAGCCAAAGTTGCAGTTAGCAGTGAGTCAAAGTATATTATTAAAAGGTTATTTTGACGTTTAAGGTTAAATTAGTTTTTCATTGATGCAGTGAATATCCATTATTGGCGCTGTCTTATGGCTAAGATTGTTTCAATTTTGAGCAAAATTAAAGAGAAGGGGGCAAGACTCGACTTTACATTAACAAACTGCCTTCAGTAGACGATCACTAGTCATTAACTTTATTTTACCTGGCCGATTTTTAGTTCCGGATAACCCGAGCTGCTGGAGCGGATCTATACAGATATCGTAAATATAGAAACACCGTAAAATCTTACATGTAACTTCATATAGGCCTACCGGTACATATTATTATGTACATTAATGAATGAGAAACTGAAAGTGTCAATAGACCTATTTTCCACCTGAATGTTCAGGCTATTTACCGAATGTTTTATAATGCTCATATTGTCCACTTATTTAATTTACAACTATGATAAAATTGTAATGAATTTAAATTTCTGTCGGTAATATAGATATCTATTGTAGATCTCCCTATAAGATCGTGTTCCTTTAAAAAGTCGTTTGCGATATTTTTAACGTACGATCATCTTCATTAACGATATTTCCTTATCCGGTGTCTTCATATGCGACAGTGTTTGTGGAAATAGATCTAACTTAATCATATTTGATGAATCAATTGTAGGCTAATGTAATTCATTTGATAGCGATTAAAAAAGTCATAAATCCGTTTCGGCAATCAACGCAAGTACTCTGTCAGATATGAGACACATGCGACGCTGGCAATTACCGCTCTCTGCATTAATGCTTGATAACTGTGTTGTAGTTTGCTGAGGTCTTCCTGACTTCATAGTAACAACGATTTCTCACCCGTGCGATGGCATTAGTGTTCAATAATTTTATATTGATTTTGCATATTATCATTTCTCTTAAATTCCGAAGCAGTAGTTAACAACACATAACTTTTTGGTTTTCTTACTCCAATTTCATAATCTGTAACCTACTTTTCCGCAATACGAGTTATGCACATAGTGTCCCTTCATCACATAGTCTAGTAGAGTTTTGGTAGACACGTGGCAGCTGTCATGTACAGCTGCCTGTTATGAAGACAATTTGATTGATGATCACGAGTTGAATGTCTTTTTTGAGTCCGATGCATGTAATATTGCTTTTCAAAATAGGTACACCTAATGGCTGGAATTGCATCAAATGTGCTACGTTATCTGCTGGTCTCTTGGAAGTTTCGTGCTAGGTCTCCGTGAAGACTAGGAATTGCTGAAGCTGCTATCAAGGTTTCCAGAAAGCATGGAAAAATCATGAAATGAAGATTATCCAAAATACGGAAGTTCATGAAGATATCTATTGCCCTGATATCACGCTGCCTCTTTAAGGGTTGACGGCAGAAACGACAGTGAAATGACAAATCCGACAAAGAATATCACGGACATAGATACAACTCATTACCATTCTACGCAACATAAGATACTGTATATAAAAATGCTGATAAAAGTGTGATATGTTACTAACAAAATCTATGAGTAAAGTGAGGTATTTACAAAATAAGTTAGAGAGGAAAAGTTGACAGCTGTTAATGTTGATGAAGCAAATGTTGTGTGTTAGTGATGTCTATGATGTGGGGGCATTATTTGTCTTGCTTATTTGCTTTCCTGTCTTTCTGCAGATTTGTCATTATCAGCAGCTGTTTTAATGCCCATGAACGCCCTCAGTACGTAATTTCGAATGATAACTAGTCATGCTACATATATACTGGAGTGACTTAATCTGTAGATGCGCGAGTAGTTCGGATAACCGGTTGCATATTATCAAGTTCCAATAACAGTGATCTATCCACCTCACATTTTCTATAGTACCTTACTGATGGTTGTTGATTTGCTTGATAGAATTGAAAGAGATGAGTGAATGAAGATTCAAATTCATCGGAAGAAGGAATGAATGGATACAACTTATCATTATTGCGTCATCATCATGAAACCAATTTGAATCCGGTTTTGTCTCCGACGAGCGAGGGTGGCCGGATATACCTCATTGTACCGAAACCCTTCTCATACCTCTCCATGTTGACCTGCTCTGGACATCTTCCTTTTAAATCTTATCTTCTTCACCTCTTCTTCAACTTGTTCTCGTCACATGCGCTTTGGCCGGACTCGCTTCCGGTGTCCTGATATTCAAAGTAAACTACTTTGGAGCATACTACGGAGAATGTCGCCATCTTCCCTCAAAACGTGAACGTACCAGCGGACTGCATTCAATTTCGCCAACTGCCCGATTAACTCTTTGAACCCAAGCATTCTCATCAAAAAGTTGCTATTCTTTCCATGAGTATCGTCTCACACATTCCTCTGATCATAAAATGGTTGAATTGCGTCACACCTGAACCTGTGTGTGCATTCGGTTCTTCTTGTTCTATTTCTTGATGACATCAGTTTAGCGTGAGTGGGATGAGAGAAGTCCTTTGTATTGATAAAGTACTTTTTATTAGGTCGAGGCCTTTCGAACGCACCAAATAGTGGAAAAAGAAGATAGTAGAAGAAGCCCTGCGGACAAAGAAGTTTGGTTCCTACAGTCATGTGAAGCATTCTTCGAGTGACTTGTGGAATTTTTAGCTAGTTCTTTCTTTCTTTTGTTTCTCTTGACATTTTATGTACATTTCTCGTCTACTTCTTAGTTAAACAGTAGTAACTTTATTTGTTATTATTGCATACGTAAGGTGATTATTACATTCCTGTGTAATTCTATGATTTGCCGTCCAGTACCACATGACTCTTGCTCGGCAATACGGTATTACTAACTGCTGTTCAGTTTGGTTATTGATTGTACCTGATGGTGGTCGCTTGGTGCGTCCGAAAGGCCGCGGCATAATAAAAAGTATTTTATCAATACAAAGCACTTCTCTCATCCCACTCATAATGTCTGATCCTTTATTCTCAGCAATCAGTTTAGTGTGTTCGAAGTGTTCCTGGATTTTCGTGTCTTCATGCAGATATTTCATTGATTCAGCACGCACTTCTTAATCATTAATTGGAATTTTCTGGGATTTTCATGCGCCATAAATGTCGTCTTCAATGACTTCATTGTTTGTGGTCTGAACGTCGATGCCTCCCGATGATGGCAGCAGTCTTGCTCGGTCCCCTATCCGAGTGACGGAATAGGGTGATCCAATGCAAGTGAACACAATGTGGCGGAATATTGAGTTTCATATTTCCTGCTCATTTCTGATATTCTGGGCAATTTTATCGAAATAGCATAGGTGCTTATCGTGAATATTCGTGAATATATTTGAATTTATCCAATTTTGGTGATACACGTGTGTTTTACGCAGCTACAATTCTTCATATTGGAGTGTCTGACACTGACTTTAGTTTACACATTGCATGATTTTTATTCTTATTGACCACAGACATTAACTGATTATGCACCGTCGACTGGAACAAGTGGTTAGTTGAAGCACCACTTGAATTAGTTAAGAGTTCAACGCACCTTTTGTACATGCCACTTACCTATTATTCTGCTGGTATCGGACTGACATCACCTTAGTCGGAATTGGATGAATGTTTGATTATTCCTGATTTCTAGCACACCAGTTTTGTCACCAAATCGGATGTATCTCCGTGGCACAGTGGTTAAGTGCTTGGCCTAGCGAACCTTCGGTCCAGAGGTCGATTCCCGAAAGTGTCATTGGAAGTCGTCAGGAAGACCATCCGTACTTGAAGCACCACAGTGCTTCAGATTAAAGTCTGACTACGTCAGCACCGTCCCAGCTCCCAGCAAGGGGGGAGTGGTGACGTTAACCTATCATTTTTTAGGACATCAGTTGTTATGAAGCGTCTTTAGAAAACAGGCAGAACAAGGTAGGTTGAATTATTAACTTGCTGTGTTCCTGAATCCTATCATCACTATTCTGTCAAAAAATTCTACCTAAAAAGCAATTAATACTATATAACATTTCACTCAACTTCACAAATACAGTTCATGGGCTGATTTTTGTTGTTGAATTTTTTGTTTTTTTTGATTACCAGAAACGTGTCCTCTACTTGATTCATTGTCCAATCCTTCTTATTATCTATCAAACCGTTTCAGTGTCATCTGAAGGTCGAGAACGTGTGCGGAAGATGGGCAGTCGGGAGGGCTCTGCTGATATGCCATCTGCCAATGCATCAAGTCCAGCATCTGGAGGTAAGAACAAAATGAACAAATTTTCCTACTTCCATAACTTCACTCGGATTTTGTTGCTGTTGCTTATCTGGATATTCAGTCATACTACTACTACTGAGAGGAGTAGTCCGTTGATAAAGAATAATGTGCTGGGGGAAACTGATGTCTTTATTTATTCGTCACTTCATTTTTAGGCATACAACGTCAGACATCGTTTCGAGGCCATTCAGGTGAATTTGGAGCGTTGTAGATAACTAATTCCCGTTCAAATTTTTTGAAGGTTTGTAACCTTAATGAAGCAATTGTTTTATTCTCCCTACCCAATGCTGCTTCATCGCTTTATTTATTATGAAGGAGTGAAGGAACATTAATGTTGGTTTTCTTTGTTATCACTGTAGATCCGCGTAAGTATTGTCATTCATTTGGGTTGTTTGGTTAATCATACTGACATGCATCATGCCGTGGATAGCTCATTTTTCAACTTCATTGATTCCATCTCTCGGATTAATCATGACTTGGCTTTCCTACGATTTTGTAGAATGAATAACACGATTTGAGTTGATCTGTCTGAATAAGAGATACATGGAGCACATTAACTCATTCATGGCTCTCAATTTCACGGTTGTATTTCGAATCGCAAGAATAAATTGTAGCGATGTTAACTCATTCACTCCCAGGCCTTTTTGACAATGTTGCTTCTCAGGATCCGGAGATTTTGCTATAATTTCAAAGTTTGATTACTTGCTCAATATTGACTCAATAGAATTGACATTTTTACTCATTTAGGATAGTATCTCTGTTAACTACCATGCAAAATTTTGTAGCCCAACTCTTGTTAGATACTGAGTAATGTGGTTTTGAAAAATGGTATATTAAGGTCATTTTGAAAATTTTTTTAAAAATTAGCTAAAAACGGTTTTTTACTTCGATTTTGATATTTAAGTATTTGTTAATTATTTATTCAATATCATTGATATTAATACTCATATAAGAGAACGGCTTTCGCAACTACCATGCAAAATTTGATAGCACAACTCTCCTTAGATACTGAGAAATATGGATTTAAAAAATTGTATATTTTTCTTTGAATATATTATAAAACCATATTTTGATGTTGCGTACTAAACCCACAAAGATACTTTTGTTTATATTTCAAAAAGATGTATTGTTTATTGCTTTCATTTACATACATAAATCATGAACATTTCGTATATTTGTAGTTTAGTTTATTGAGGCAGTAAACTAAAAATATTGTCAAATTCATGTGCTGAAATTCGTTTTAGTATGATAGTCTTTGAAACAGGGATGTACACACAAAGCCACTTTGCAATTTGAACACATGTAAGTGCTCTCCCTGCGAATTTGCTTTGAACTGCACACTTCACATCGTCTTGCCGGCCTCAATTTTGATGCTGTAGATGGAATCGGTTCTGGAAAACATCGAGAAAGCAGCCGTAGAGCTCGATTCGGTCGGGTAGAAGGTGAAGAGGCGTCGCCATCATGCTTCTGTTGTATGTAATCATTCAAGAGAGATGTACCCAATTCAATTATGAAATCTCGAATAGATAGTTGCCGTCCACGTCCAGACTTATTGTATAGTATTTTGCTTTGTACCACCGACAGAGTCAATAGATGGAAGAATACTTTTTTCCACCACTTCACACTGTTTTGTCTCAATGGATAATATGCCATCATCTGATCCGATTTGTGTACACCAGCCATGTTTTGCGTGTAATCATGAACAGTGATTGGTTTCTCTTTCTGAAGTAGGACTTCTGACTGTCACCATCTCGGTAGAATTGTGAATTGTAGTAAGAATATGAACATCTTTCTTGTCTTTCCATTTCAGTGCAACGACACCTTCCTTTCTCCTGTATGCTACCTCTCCCCTTCTCAGAGTCTCGTTTTGCAAAACTCGTGGTATTCCAACTCGATTAGATCGTACAGTCCCGACTGAAGAAGTGTTCTGTTCAAGGAGAGTTTCAGTTAGCTCTGGGCATGTGTAATAATTATCAGTATAAAGGCAATGTCCTTTTTGCAGATAAGGCTGTATAAGACGCATGCAGACATCAACTGGACGATTACTTCGATCTGGTTCGCCACAATAAATTTCAAAATCGAGTACATAGCCACTTGAGCTTTCACATATTTCATACAATTTGACACCCCATCGGTTCGGCTTATAGCCTCATCAATGCTGAGATTTTTTTCTGGGTAGTACAGTTTCGAACAAGTAGCGCGAAGATGGTCGTATAAAGGTCTCACTTTATGGAGGCGATCGTGGTTTTCCTGGCCTGATGCAACAAATGTATCATTGTCGTTGAGATGGAAAAAGGACAATATCGCTTGAAATCTATTGCGTGGCATGATTGCCGGTGCAAAACTTTGAGCTAGCAGTTCGGAAGTGGACCAGTAATCAGCCAAAGTAGGCTTTTTCACGACCATCATGTGAATCAGTATTGTAATAAACCCTCGAATTTCATTTAGGGTTACTGTTTTCCACAATTTGAAAAAGGAATTAGGTGCAGCATCTTGTTTGCGTTGAATTTGATCTGCAGCATAACGATTTGTTTCAGATTTGAAAAGACGAATCATACCAGGAGTTATGAATAAATAGAAAAAGTCTAGCGGAGACTTTGCTTCATCAGGGATATCTAATCCAGGATGTCCGATAAACGCAGGTATATCAGGGTATCCAGCTACTCCCTCTATCCATTCTTCATGATCATCCACTCTTCTTCCTCTTAAACCTTGCGGTCTTTGTATAGGAGCAGGATCATCAATTGTATCGTCTGCAATATCATCAGCTTCTTCATCGCTAGACGAATAGTCGTCTATATCCGACCCCTCAGCTTGTACCAGCTCGAGTATTTCTTCCGCCGATAGTCGCCGTCTGGCCATAATTTTGTCACTGAAGTGATTGCCTGGTGTCTTATAGCTAGAATTTTAACTGCGACCGAGGAGTAATACCCAGTAGAAATGCAATGTCTTCGCCTGTGATTATATTGCATCGCTAAGATTGATAAGCGTGAATTTTGTGCACATTAATGTTTAATTTTAGCTTTGTAGACAGATCAGAGACAGATAGATATGACATCAGTGTGAAATTGAATGAAGAATGACATTCTGAAGCCTTATCAGTTGCAAAGATTAAATGAATATTGAATCAAAGTGATAGATAGATAGGTAAAAACGTGTATACACGTCCTTGGTAGTCAAGCGGTGTTGTCACGTTGACGTGTACACACGTCTATGGGAGTGAATGAGTTAACCTTACCAGCGTTTACAACCGATATATGCCGCTCTGGAATCAAGGGATCCTCTGCGATGGCCGGTGCCCCTCTTCGGAGGCTAGGTGTGGGGTAGGACCATTGGAGTTGCCCCCCCCCCCACTTCAATGCAGTTCACCGTGTGATAAGCTTTGGCTTGGGTATGGTAGCAACCCGGTGGTATCGGAATGTCCAGCTCTTCCCTGGGATACACCTCGCCGGTAATAGGTATTAATTTGATACTAGGTGTGTCGCTTTGTATTGTCTCGATACGAAGTCCCCATCCGCTGGACGTAGCCGGGTAAAGCAACAACAACGTCTATATGCCACTCCAGGATGAATTGTGTGTTCCCTGGAGTGAGCAGAATAGGATCGACGTTCCCCTCTGTGTCATGAGAGATCGACAACTTGATGACTTATTCTCTCTCCGAGTTCGTTGTTGTTAAGTTTATTTGATGTTGGAGGGGATCCTGACGTCACAATCATCAGTTGTTGGGATAGACTACAAAGTTATAAGACCTCCGTTCCCTGTAGCATATCTCGGTGTGTTCCTGGTCACCCACAAGGAAGCCTTCAGAGGCCCCTTTCAAAGGAAGCCTGTATCACAGATAGTAATCAAATGCCACTGTTTGGCTTGGACGCCTGAGGAGGTGGCCATTTCGATGCCGTTGAGATCTCTACCGTTTTCATAGACGAATCTAGATACACAATGAATGTGGTCTGCTTGGCACTGGTTAAGTGCTTGGCCTAACGATATTTTAGTCCAGAGGTTCAGAGTGTCATCGGATTCGGCAGGATAGGCATCTTGAGTGAAAGCACCACAATGCTCCAGAAACGTCCATGCCTCTAAAAAGGGTAGTGACATTAAAGCTTCAATCTACATACAGAATGAACAGCATGTCTGGAGGGCAATAATCCCAGTGGCACCACACCACACCGCTCCGTTCAGTGTCGGTTGTAAAGAGGATTTTTGATATGGCATGGCCGGATGTCACATGGAATGAAACACCTTCGTTGTTTATACAAGCAAGGATTCGGTTGTTTCAATATTCCTTACCCTCAAGTTGATATGGCTTTCAAAGAAACGGATGATATGCTGACAAAATTCCAGGCGCCACTGTTCTCATTTGTTTTCTACGAAGTGTAGAGGAGCGTTTGTTCTTTATCGGTCAGCGGACCCTGACATGCGAACATCCGTAATAGATCCGTAAAAACCACTTGTCTTTAGCTTGCATACAATATTGTTCTCAGTTTTCAAAACGAGAAAGTATGCATTCAGAACAGCTTGGTCATGTCGGCGGATAGATGACCTTCGCAACTCAACCAGAACTTTTCAAACTGTCCAAACTCACTTTCTAAATCCTGGGGAAGGTATCAGATGCATCTTTTTAGAAATATCGGAAAGCGGAGTCCGAACGGATTGTGTAAAGTATGGAGTCAAATGATTGACTTAAGGTGAACAAAAAGGAAGATCACGCAGTTCTAGATACTGGCAATGCACCTAGGATGTCGTACGCGAGATGTGCGACGAATTCTCACTAAGAGTCATAAATGATTAGAATTTCAAACGAATCGAGTGAAATGCGAGTGAAATTTGTTATGCATGTCTCAGCTTTGCATTACATGTATGATGTATGTTGCTGATCTTCCGTATTTCAGCAGCTTCTTACTGTAGTGGTTTGATAAATGAAGGGGCATATTCACAATGAGAAGCCTTCACATGCAGCCTGCTGAGATTGTTATGGAACTGGCTATATTCGAATAGTTAATCACGCTTTAGAATTATCACGTTTCTGTAGCAGGTTTAGCTGTGATAGCAATAGAAAAGCACTTATAAATGTCATGTATTAAACACATACACAGATGATGTTCACCGTGCTGTTTTTGTATAGTTCACTTTCAAATTCATTGCTCCTTTCCAAATCCGGGCCAGGCTCTTCTAAAATGTATCTCAGGAAGGGTTGCTTACTAAGTGCGATTATACAATAATGATGGTTGTTTTCATTACATCTCTATATATTTCATTTAGTTTCAACGATTCAAGAAGATGGAAGGGCGAAAAAGAGGTAGCAAAGAGAATATCGGCAGGATGGAACAGCTGGAGGAAAGTGACGGATTGCTCTGCGATTGGAGAGTACTAAGTTCGGTGAAGGGAAAACTTCACACGAAGTATTTGTAAGACCTGTGATGCTACACGACATGGAGACGTTAGCGCTCACGAAAGGACAAGAAAAGAAACTACATGTGGAGGCGATGAAGATATTGAGGTCTTCGTGCGGTCTGACTGTGCTGGATAAGGTTAGAAACGAAGTTATCAGGAAGAAGGTGAAGGTTGTTGTGCTGGTCGCGAAGATGAAAAGGAAGACTGCAATGGTTTGGTCACGTACAAAGACGGAATGAGAGTTATGTAGGGAAGAGTGATGGATATGAAGGTCGGGAGGAGGGAGAGAGGAAGGCCGAGGAGAAGATGGCGTGATTGCTTAGAGGACCATGACGAGGAGGACACCCAAGACCGAAAGGAGTGGAGGAGTGGAATCCGCAGCGGTTGTTCTACTGCAAGGCGGGAGAGGATGCTCATAATCTGTGTTTCATCAGTCCTGCAGAAAGTTCTCTTCGGTTTCTGCATCGATCGCCAAAATCTTGATAATTGTTTCCATTCTCTCAGCACTACGAGACTTTCAAAAAAGAATTTCATTATTTGCTACACGACGAAACCAGTAGGTATAACCAGTAATAATGCGCACAACCCGAATGAAGCAATCATGTTTCATTAATCAATTCAAATTTCAGAAAGAATATCCATGCTTTTTCTCATCTATTGTATAGGAATTTCGATCAAGTCACATCCCAGAGCTAATGACATTGTTTCCATTTTGTATCCGAATAGATTTGTTAAAATAATTTCTATCGAAATTTTCCGGCGATTATATCTGTATTACATTTTTGTCGCAAAATGATGTTCCTTTCGCTTTTATGTTTGAATCCCATGGATTTGTAAATGATTATGATTTCATGTTGTGTATTCGATTTGATCATTTCCCTCATGAAATGCAAATTACGAGATTGACACAATTGCGATATTTGAGCGCGGTTTTTGATCATGAAGGATGTATACCGTATTTCTTTGAATAAGAGACGCGTCTCTTATTTTTTTCAGATCCCTGATTGATGCGTCTCTTATTCATCAAATGTTCAAGTTTTCATTCTTTAGAAAAAGATGTCTTAGTTTTTTGCTACTATTCTCTTAGGTAACCTTTGCATTCCTCACTTAGGCCTATGTCATGGGCAAATTTCGCCAGTAATTTTTCTTACATATATACACTTTATCATAATTCAGATATTTTGGAAATAAATTTAATAGTTTTTAGTATTAAATATTATTATATATTATA
This sequence comes from Prostheceraeus crozeri, assembly GCA_907163375.1. Lineage (NCBI taxonomy): Eukaryota > Metazoa > Platyhelminthes > Polycladida > Euryleptidae > Prostheceraeus > Prostheceraeus crozeri. Next base: position 105,098 of record CAJQUW010006770.1, read on the forward strand.
TATATTATATTATATATTAAATATTAATAGTATTTAATAGTAAATAAAAATAATAGTTTTATGGTTTGTAGTAGCATATCTTGTAGACTCATCTAATACATTCATATACCAGTACATGTTGGCCACTATACATGTAGACTAGATCTTAATTTACCGAAACGAAAATACCGATAATCAAGTAGTATTTACAGCAAAAGTTGCCGACCGGTACATGACTCCAAATGCAAAGGAAGCTACCGTATAATGCCTCCTTAAATAGTAGATGAAGTAACCTGAAGTAGGCCTGCATGTACGTATGTACAACAACAAGAAGCCTTCTATATTATACAATATTGGTCATGATACCCGGTATTTACTAGTAGACTGACTTATTTTACTAAGATAAGTAGGCCTAATAATCGCTCAGGCGGATGTAGCATTACAATAGCGTGCATGTAATATGTCTATAGCAGTCTATTTTTTGTATATGCGTCTCTTATTCAATGGCGTCTCTTATTAATTTTTTTCCTCTCACGGATGCGTCTCTTATTCGAGGGCGTCCCTTATTCAAGGGCGTCTCATATTCAAAGAAATACGGTATATTCAATGCTTATTCTCGCTGTTCCTGGAGTTTTGATGAGATCTTGGAGAAATGGAGATTTCTCCGTCGCATTTCAAGATGTGGTTTTATATAGTTCCAAGATTTAGATAAAAGTCTTGCATCTCTCTACCGAAATGACGACTAAGCAGAAAGCGGAATATCGATTACTATTTTGCTTGAGATTTAGAAGCATGCACCATGAATTTAATATCCTTAGTCACTCAACGCTCGTAAAGGAGAGGCTATTTGATTAATTCGATAAGACCTTCAGCCAATCAGTTATTATGATGTCTTTCTCTGTATTTAAGTGAAAGCGACATAACCAGCACGTGACTTATAAAATACCTGCATTCTCATATAGTCGACGGTGCAATCGCCGGATGTGACAATCGACAATTCCTTATCATGTTTCATTAGGTAATTCTTCTTTTTCAAGTCGTTTACCTGTTTCTTCAAATTTTATTACTGCTGATAAAATTGTACTGCTTCAGCGTCTAAAGCATCAGTTATCATCATTTAGTCATCGCGCATCCAACATTTGAGATGTATAGAATGTCACTCATAAACGCTGTTACAACAAATAGCAGCAGCGTGCTTGTAAAATGTGATTATTTCAATTATATGGTCAACTTTATGTGTAGCATGTCGCTTCTACCAATCGTCCATTGACTTCATCTCTACTATTGTTTGAGGACTTAGTTTTGCTGCCCATCAGTGTTCTTCCACGCATTTCTAATTAGCAAATGCTTTGTGTAGTAAAGAAGTTCGAACCATAGTCTTGTCAGAATATCCGAAATATACCTAGCAATTCATTGGCCGGCTCTTTTCTTAATGCCAGCAACATTTATTCCAAACTATGTTGAAAAGACTGTATTGACAACGTTATTTTTGCAAATAAAGCATTTGACAAAGAAATCCAATCAATTTATTTCAATCGAATACATGATATTTTTCATAATGTACTCAGTGCGTGTTTATAATTAGAGCAGTTCTACAGTATATTGCATCTATCACATCATATTGCAAATATTTGTGATTTTTCGATGTTTTCAGAGAACTGCATGAACTCTATTTTTTTCAAATGCTTTAAGAAGAACCAATGCACATTGAAACTCGGCTGTGTACTCAATGATAAAAGTAGCACTGTTATGCATGTCGATCCATTCCAATTTGTATATTATCAAACTTCGTCGTTGTATTAAGTAACCAAAATTTCAAGAACTATTTTGAAGGATTGCACATTTTATGGATATCCCCATCCCTATCACTGTGGAATCGAAATACTGACCCAACACATCGAAAAGTTCCTACGTCAGTACTTCACTCGCTAGATTTAAGACCTCTTGTCTCTGGCTTCAATATTTCGAGAAATACAATAATTGAAGAATTTTTTTCTATTTTTGCGTAGACGTTTTTAAGAAATATCTCGCAGTCATGACTTGGCTCAGCTGTAGGAATAAGATTTCTGACACTGCGGAGCTCCTAAATTTCGATGTGCTAGTATTTGACAGAAGACAGGTCAGCTTTGCATGACGGAGCATTATGGGAATGCAGTGCTAGAGTAATTTCGGATTGGTGCAAAGATTTCATTGTAATTCCTGGTGTGCTGGTATGACTCTAATGTGCCCGAGTGTTCCTAGCAGCAGATCGCGCTGTTTCTGTTGTTGTCGATGGTTGACCAAGATGCGTTCCATTTCAGGTGCCGTCAATCGACTCGTTGAAGGATACGAAAAACAGAATTCCAATGTAGTTGATGATGATGTACCTTCGCGGACAGACAGGTAGGTTCAGATTCTACACTAAGTGAGTGACTTACATTTGGTCCTTAATGATTGACTGAAGACTACAACTTTGTTTTAAATCAGCAGCGATGAATCATTAACTTAAATGATATTAACTTAAATCCACTTAAATGAAAGAAGTAAACGTATTTCAACAATAGCAGCTGCGACCAAGCGACCCCGGAGAATCGATTACGCAATTCAATGCTTCAGGCTTATCACAAGGTTGAAAAGATACTTCAACGCGCCCTGTTCCTGACCAAGAGGATGATGTCATAATGCATGCTTAGAGCTATTTTTAGAGATTGGAAAGAGCCAAGTAAATTGATAGAATTTATCTGGAATTGTTAATTAGTGCAACATATGTCTGCCACTGTCCGTAGCTATCATCAGGCAGTTAGTGAATAACTTGCTGAATGAAATTTGAAATTAACATCAAGAGATATATGAAAGGACATAAAAAATATATACAAAGCTATGGCGAGAGAAGTAGCCATGTGGCAGGTAGCAATGAGTTGCTTAGTACCAATAGCATTTACAGCAAATGGCCTGACACCAGGTATTTTGACACCGCATAGCTCTTGTATTCTATTACCATAGTTTTGTATATAATTATTTTTTACATCTTTTTTATTTATCTCTTGATGTGAATTTTAAATTTTATTCTGTAAATCATTCACTCACTGCCTGATGATGGCTACGAAAAGTAGCAGACATATATTGCACTAATTAGCAATTATAGATAGATTCTATGAATTTACTTGGCTCTTTCCAATCATTAGATAGATGACTACAAGGAATATTTCCAATTGTTAAGAGCTATGCCAGTTCCTGACGCGATCGTGGAAGGTGTGCTTCTCTAGTCTTGTGATCTTGCCGCGTAGGCATTTCGATGATTGGGCTCGATTCCAGCTGGCGAGCCATTTTTCATGGTGGTGCCACGAACAGGACGCATAGAAATATCTTCTCGACCCCGTGAAAATACAGGGGCACTGAATTCCGTGAACGAATTTCAATTGTTTTTAATGATCGACTTAATGTTGCCATATCTATTAATTCTTCCCATTTAACGTAGCACCATTTCAACTTTAACGCAGGAACCTTGTGATGCTGTCACCCAGTAATATTGGCATATGTTCTACGAGTCAATCATAAAGGATCAGGTGACCGCCCTTACTACTCGATACAATTTATTCCCCTATTATCCACGTCTCCCCCAGCTATGAACCGAGTTTGGCACGAAGTGAGTCACTAAAGACTCCGTCTGTGTCCCGACCGTCTGTGAATACTTGGAGAAACAAGAGGTAAGATGGTGTTTGCACGTTGCATTTCCAAGTCTTACCACCAACACACGTTTAGTTGCGTACATATCTCTGGTCCTGGGTGTTGCTAATGTCTATATTATTGGTTTTTGTGTTTGAAAAGTTACAATAATGTTCGTTGTTTATACCATCAAATCGGGTTTATTGAAAGTTCTAACAGTTGTTTATAACCACTTCACATTAATTGCGAAAATAGTTTTCTATTGTGCTCTGGAGTGATCGAAGTATCTAGGTGGATTATTCCCTTGTTTGAATGATTTCTTGATATAGAGGGATGAAGAATTCCAGTAGGTGGTTCCGGTTTTTTCATTTATTCGCATGAATTGCTTTTGCGTAATATGCAAGAACATAAATTTGAGAAGATGCGTCGATAGTGACGACAGGAGGGTAATCGCTAATGCTGAGACGATGGCAAGAATTAGCCCTCAAGTTGATCTGCGCAAGATAGGTTTTTTATGACTGAGAAACCAAAGGGCTTTGCAGCGACATACAAAGTGTCAGCACGATCCATAATAATTGGGAACAGAGAACTGCACAGATGAGTATATTCATTACCTAAGGTTTCGTGGAAGTGCATTACTACGGCTGACGAAATATGCAAATGGGCCAACGCATTAAGTTCATGAGAACTATTTGTGAAAATTATCATCTACTGTGACGTCAACAACCTACATGGTTATCCTGTCTATCGTCAGCGGCGAAGATGTGATAATAAAACAAATATCAGAGCCATCTTAGATATCGGAGGGATTCTTGTTCGTGTTTCGGAAGAAATTTCAGGATTATGTTAACTATACGTCGTATCGTTAAACTTATTATTAATATCTACTTTGGTCTACTAGTGGCTAGTAACATCGACGGAAGAAAGAAGACGATAAAATGCTAACATCAATTCGAAAAGAGCCTTGCATGATGACCGGTGCTTTTTTTATAGAAGCGAATCATGCTGTAGCGTGTTCTCGATGGTATGGCCATGATAAAGCAAACATCAGCTTTCCACACATTGCTCTACTTTTTCAATTTATAAAAACTGATGCAAGTGAAATATGAAACATTGGCAGACAAATATGTCCTATCTCTTGATAAGCAAATTTGACCAAATTGAGAGATGTATGTTAAATTCATACAGTTCAGGGTTTCTGAGAATCATGTTTGCAAAACTAACTTATACTTACCGAGAAATGCATGATGAGAGAGATGGCATGAATTTCACGCTGTATAATAGGCAACCAAATGTTAATTCTCGATACTAATTTTGTCCTATAAATGCATCCATGGTGAATGTGCTGTAGTTCCAAGTTCCTCGCACGTATGGTTATTTATTCTTCACGGACTTATGACTGAAGGTCGCAAATGAATGCAGATCCAGAGGCACTGGTGATTTTTTATTATCTGAGGACATCCTGAATAGTATAACAACTCATGATGTAGTTCAGAGAGGGATCAAGCCTTCTATTCAATGAATCGTAGCACTTCTGGAGACAAAGTATATATAATCATGAACTGAAGCAGTTCAATATACTGTTTAGTTCAAAATCTACTGCACTGATATTATTGATAAGAAGCATTCTTTTCTAAACTGACTATTGCAGTTTTCTTAATGCATCAAATGATCGATGCGATTAAGATAAGCGTGAATACAAGGTAGCTGCCGGTATCGCAATACGAACATGCTTCCTGAAACCAAAAAGTTGTTCGGTGCATGTATCTATGTAGATGGAATGGCAAAGATTCCCGCCTCTTTAATACTTGATTACCTCAGTGCACTCTGTGCAGTCTTAGTATCAAATTTGGGAATGACACTTTCAAAGATAGGTTAGCACCAAAATCTATCGAGTAGCAAACCATAGGTGCCATGGCGCAGTATATCATGTCGTGCTATATCATGTCGAGCTAAAATAAAGCCTTTATTATTATTATTATCGTGCTCACTACGTTCTCTCTGCATTATGATTAATGCATTTCTACAACTGAAAATTAGAGTGTTTCTGTTGTTATACGGAATGAAGCAAAGATGTATCGGAAAATGGTCAAACATCAATTGTATTATGCAACTACTAATTTCCTACTGATTAAACCCAGCTTGACTCCGCTTATTCCTCAAGTTAAAAGCTTTCATCATCAGTGCTTTTATTTAAGACCGCTGTATTATTGTTAAGTTTTCTGTCGTTGTGTCATACACCTTCGTTTCCTTTTGTTTTGGTCGAGCTACAAGATACCTGGAGAATCATCGGAGAACAACCGCGGGCCAAAGTAGGTCTTACGAATTGCATTAGCCTTTCTCACTAATTTCTTTTGGCCCTACATCTCATCAACTAACTTCTCTAAATGCAAGATAGAATTTTAAAGAGGAAACATCTCCGCAGCATGCTGAAATATTCTGGCTATGTTAATGTGAAATTTCATTAATTACAATGGTAAGAATAAGGGCCACTTTCATTTTTCTATTTTATTTGTCAGCACGACATGTTTCGCCAGCTCTTCTCAAGTGCTATGCTGGAATGAATTTACAACAGCGGTGGACGTTGAAATGACCAATGCTCATAATGCTACTCACAATTTTGACGTCGTTTAGTTAGTAAATTGACAGATACGCAAGATGAAGGAAAGGAATGCTATGTTGGTACTGTACAATTGAAATAAGTTGTTGGAGATAAAAAATATAGAAAGGGAAATCTCACCAAGGTAAAACGAGAGCGATGACGTGTTCCTTTTGAACACACAAATCTGTCAAGAGCCTCCATAGTCCGTAAAATGAAATCTTGATTAAAGCGGTATATAACTTTAAAGCAAGTTCTTGCAACATCGGCGGACAAATTTGCAAGTGGCGAGTTACTGCAATGGACGGAGTTCTAGTTGAGCGAGTTCTCAACGCATTCGACAATCACTTCGGAACATGATCTCGTATGCGATCCTTGAGACGCCATCCTGTTCTGCTCAAATGCCTGCATCCACAGGTACACGCAAACTGATAGATAACGTTGTGTTGGAGAAGAGAAGGAAATTTATCTTTGGGAGACGCAATTGGGATTCGACACGTATTGGAAATCAACACTGGCTTGCAGGCATTGTAAAAAGAAATTTCGCTAGTACATAGCTACTAAGCACGTAATGTGTGAATGATAACTCTGTCATGCCCACGTGATGGGAATGGTAACCCAGTCAGTAGGATTCATGTTCAAGTGATCGGGTCTGTCACAACACACTACAGCGTCTTTCTTTTGACGACATCGTTGGTCGTGCGTTCTGTGTTGCCTCGCTTGATGGATGCCCAGCTACTGGGCGTACGCACAGCATAACCAGCTACAGAAGACTTCACAAATTACAGATAATTGAAGTGGCATCTGATGAGACACTAAAATTTTAGTCAGCCCTTAGAGCTTGCTCGGAGCAACCCGTGCGGGGTACTATTATGACATCTGAGGTGTTTCGGTGGGACTTTGTTGAGCTACCCTCCTCCATCCTATTGCATTCACATGCTGAAATCGGTGAGCTCATCATCACTCACAAATGCAAGGAGAATTTGCACATCAAATAACAGGTAGATATATCGGGTGTTACACTACACATTTTGATGCTTGTGTTTACTGTCAATGATAAATGTAATGGTGCATGATATTACGCCACATCAACATTATGTAACTATTAAGGATAGGCATCGAGAATCTGATATCAAGTAACCACTAGAGCGTCGGTGGCTACGCCGGAGATGTCTCTTTCTGGACCTGCTCCAGGGTAATCACCTAAGTAGCGCAATTGAAATTGTCATTGTGAAGTCACCGTCTAAGTGCCATCTTATAATATGACCAGTAACTCTGAGCTCATGGTAGGGATTATTGCGCTAATTTAGACGGTTCAGATGTATTGTGTATTAGCGCTTCTTCTCTAATGCTTCATTTAGTTAAAGAAACTCGTTAATCCAAGTAACTCATCAACATATCAAAATCAACCGTTTTCTATTCTTACATACATTTGTTATCAGTACGTTCAAACGTTAAGTTTTGCAGTCGATTTCACATCACCAATTGCTGTGTTGATTTTGGTAAAACGACTCGGTTGTTAGAATCACAAGTTAGATATCTATCTTCACCAAGCGAATCGCGTTACGCACATTCGTACTAACAATATGAATCCATGCGCTTTTCGGTTCTGGACTCGCTACACTACAACTTCTGTTTTCAAGCTTTCAAGCTAGACTAAATGCTGATAAGAATAAAGTTCAATCATTTTGTCGTACTTTTATTGAAGATGATCATATTATATTTCTCTTATCATTTTCAAACCATGGTTGACTGAATCGTTTAAAAGTTTAACAAGATCTATCGGAATATCGGCTAGTACTACCCTACATGTATCTCTTGCTCAGAGTTTCTGCATTTCAATGTTAATTAGGCGTTCTTAATGTGGATATGCCTAAAAAGTGTCTGACAAATGAACTCATATATCCAGAACGATGAAATCCAGAACGATGTCAACTGTACTGCTAAACGATGTATCCTTCAGCTAAGATAATGAAATCTTGTAGTTATCGGTATAATGTCAGCATTCTGAACCATACAAAGTAAGTTTTGTTTGGGTTGGAAAAAGGCAGCAGTTTCTTTGTTGGCACTTGCCACCGTGCACAAGTTCAAGTCCTTTCCATGATTGATGGTTTTTAATTGATCAATCAATTTTGGGGTCTGACTTTCGACGTGTTTGAACTTACCAGCATGCATGTTTTCCAACATAATCAAAGATCTCATACTTCGCTCCATGCAGCATGCTGGGCTTCAGTTGTCGATTTTCGTAAATGCGGTTTGCCCTGTACCACGTCAACTGCTGCTTTGGAACGCGCGCAGCTGGTATAACTTTTTTTATTGATTATTTCCATTGGCTAGAGTATGATCAAGTTTAAGAAGGAGGGGGAGTTCCTGGTCTGGCTTTCGATCAATATACCTTCATATTTGTGATATAAAACTGTAGCTACATCCACAATCAGATTTGACATGACTTTTTAATTAGTGTGAAATAATGATTCCTCTTCACATATGCGAAAAAGTCAATCTCTCTACTCACTTTCCGCTGTGAAACCGTATTTTCCTGGGTTGCCAGCAGCTGTTCTATGCGGACACAATCGAACTCTCTGAATGCTTTGATGCATTTTGAGTTTCATCTTGCGTACGAGCATTGGTTGTACTCCCATATGAAAATTTATGGCAGATTTCTATGTTGAATGCGCTTTTCCCCAAAACACGCTTAAATAATGCAGATATGTGTAATTGTTCACTTGGTGTCTCAGCATCACATACTAGGCTTTCTAGGTTAAAGTATCCGATCTCTCTGGTATCTCCAATATCTCCAAATATCTCTAGAACTCAACAAACCTGTTCTAGTGGCTCAAAGGTCTAGGATTGCAAGCCCCTTCACTTGATTGCGTGACCAGACCCTGCAGGAGAGATATGCATGCAATTTCAGTTTCATCAGATTCTTGTCGGCAAGACAAGAAAAGTGAAAAACTGCTACAAGTTTCATCGGAACAATACAGAAATCCCGCGATCTTGATGAGGTGGCAAAATGGATTTCATATGTCAGGTTTACGGTAAAAATTTCAGTAATTGATTCATTTTCCCATCTAATGTAAAATAGATATTATCATTGAAAATGTCAATGTGTTCCAATGCTCACAAGCATATGTGGCGACAGCTCATGTTCATGTTTTTCCGTCTGGAAACCAAACACTCCGTTGATTCCCATCATTGAATCATTAGTCCATAATTTTTTTCTCTAACGGTGTTGCGCACTACTGATAAAGTATCAATTTAGTAGTAGGAGGGTCAGTTGTTAGAGAGAGAGAGAGAGAGAAGCTGCTGATCAAAGCATCTAACAATAGCAATCAGGATGCCGAAGTACGTGTAGCATTTATCAGTGGAAACAGATGAACGCAAGGTAATGAATGAATTCATGAAAACCTTGACTTTAGGCCATGAATTCGTCAAATTCTCCGTCTTTCGAATTTGGCCACCAATTGACTTCTTGTGGATGATGATAGAGGGCAACAGGATCATTTTGTGTATCCATGTAATCCATCGAATCTCAACAGGAAGATGTTGGTCAGCGGATGAAAATCTGATAACCAGTGAAAATGAGCAACATTCTTCGATATTTCCTCCTGCTGAGATTCGATCGATATCATGGATAGAGGAAATGCTCCTGAATCATCATTTTTCAAAATAGGAAGTCAATCGATGATCATACTCGAAAGCCGGAGTGAGTTAGCTGTGAAGTTCAAGGTTACAGATATATCCATCCACCTTTAATAATTTCTCATACAAGTATTCATTCTTTGTCAACAGCGCTTTACTAACGGTGCATCAGCTAGAGACTTGAATTCCACTTTCACATTCTCCTCTGAAAAATATTCTCAGCTGTATCTCTACTCCCTGGGTAACTGCTCTACCTCAACACCGACTAACAGGCCAGTTGCTGGCATTGAACAGAGAACCACAGGGATGAAACTGCTTCATTGTAGGGTTAGTCAAATGAGTAATTATAAGGTTGCTACCACTGGCTACTTTATTTTCTTCAATTAATTGACAAATGTTGATGTCTCTACATGGTATTGTCTGCAGAAAAAGTGCACAATTTGAAGGACGCCACAGGTAAGTGAATAAGGAGAAACATTCTATAGAACGGATTAATAGTGAATGTTAAAGGAAAAGGGTCGATAAATCTGAAGAGGAAATTACTAACGCTGTGATGCCTATGTTGCCAAAATTTTAGTAATGCTTTTGTTCGCATCGCTGACAGAAATTCCTGGCGCATTATTTGGCGTATTTATCAAGATATTTCATTTTATTTGCATTGGAGAAAAGTATTTTTGATTGGTGAAAAGATTTCTGTGTATATCATACACCTGTCAGTTGGTATTTATGAATAATTGTCGTCCACGTATTTCAGTTTCTTGGAACACTTTGAAATTCCTAATGTGTGAGTCCATTAGAAGCAGTTGCTTGCTGTCTAGTTGACAACAAGGTTTGGGTGGCGTGACGGTTATGTTCATGTTGATTATTTTCAAGATAATCCTCACCGCTTGCTCAACTTTCTACTTAATAAAGCATAATAGTAGAATGACGCCTTGTAATACTCTAATAAAGGATTGAAAAATAAGTTCCAGGACACGGAATGCATGCACATTAACGAAATGTATGCCATATTTTTGTTTCTTTTCCCATCTAACGGTGTTGTGAAACGAAAGAAGTTCAGTAGAAAGTGTTAGATGAACAGCTATGCAACAGCATTCATATCCATAAGCCTAACTGATGCTGTTTATTCAATGAGACGAATGCCAGAGAGATTTGTGGATTTGTTCGTTATTTCTTCGTGTTATCTTCAATTGTTCAACTTCTCCAAGCTGTGGAATTTCGATCTTTTAAGATCAATCAGGTTGAGATATCACAGTTTCAGACGCATGCATGCGCGGTCTCTATTGCAGTTAAAATGAACTCTCAGGGAGATGGTTGCTATTCTCGAGCTTAAAGGAAACTACTTGAAAGAGTATGTTTGAGATTAAAGTATTCACATGTGCGAATTGACGGTGTTAAAGACATGTTGATTATGACTTGATGGAAGATAGTCAATGATGCTTCAATTTATTGTTTCAGCAGCTTCAAACCCTACGGACTCGGGTTAATACATTTCTCCATTTAGTTTTAACTTTTCCTTTGTGATAACATTTCCCAAACCAACTCGTCTCCCTAATGCCTCGTGTGATGAACATTGTAAAGTGTTGTTGCGTATCTAATCCATCCCAAACCCTTTATTATAGTAATGCTGCAATTCTTCTGGTAGTATCACGACGGCTATTTGTCTCAGTATCGTCGGTATCTTTGCATTAATATACAGCTGAGATCATTTCGATATCATGGGTGGGGAAGCCGAGGTAGATATCTGGTTGAAGGACACATTGAATGTAATCACCAATCATGAACTTCAAACAGTCGATGCATCCATAGAAGTGTAGTCCTTCGATTTCTATGGTTTCCGCTGCTTGCCAGTAATTAATTCCACTGATCTGGTGGATGGGACTATCCAGGGTCATTTTCCGGTCAAACTTGAATTTAATGGCGTATATTGAAAGAGAGCTAGTGTTCGTTAATTGTTTAGCTGGTGAAATATTAACTTGAATTTATTCTGGAAATCTTGAAATATACTCATTGACATAAGTAATGAACAAGCCATCATTGGCTTGAATTGAAGTTCGTTTCATTTTTTTCTCAGGTATATTCAATATCTCGCTTTCTATGTATTACCGTTGAACACATTAGAGAATGGAGAAAGATCTATGGTGGTCAAATTTCAAATTTTTATATCGATGGAACTGTCACAATTGCTTTTACAAATTGAACATAAACGTGAACTGAAATCCAGCTTTTGTAAAATAAAATGGCACACGATCAGTTTACCAGTGGTATGGCTATTGGAATGATTCGTTGTGGTAGAAGTTGTGCGAGTATTACCGAAGAGCTGCAACTATCGAGAGTCGTTGTTTGGAGGTGGTGGTGTCGATGGAAAGCAGAAGGAGATGTTAAAAAGAAGAAGGTATCTGGTCGACCAAGAAAGTCTGCAGGAAGGACAGACGCACGTCTAGTTTTAGATGCAAAGAGGAAAAGATTTGTGTCAGTCCCAAAGCTAGTCGTACACTGGAAGAGTGCCTCAAATATAGACTGTAGCGTTCGAACGGCTTACCGAAGATTGCGAGAAGCTGGAATTCAATCGCAACGACCAGCTGTCCTAATTCCATTGAGTTTTGAGCACCGCAGAAGACGAATTGCCTGGTGTGATGCCCATCGCTCATGGAATGACCATCACTGACAGAAAGTCTTGTGGACCGATGAATCGAGATTCACTCTGGATTTCAATGACGGTCGTGTCAGAGTGCATCGTCTTCCAGTTGAACGCTTTGCCCTATGCTGTATTAAGGAACACGACAGATATGGTGGTGGAAGTGTTATGCTGTGGGGTGGCATTTGGCATGGCGGACGAACGACAGCAGTCATCATCAAAGGCACGTTGACTGGAGAGAGGTATCTCAATGAAATTGTGCTTCCTGTCGTTGCCTCGGTGGTCAGGGTGGAGGATCATGTCTTCCAAGACGACAACGCAAGACCACATCGCTCCTCGGCTGTCATTGCCACTGTTAGGAGATTAAACATTCAAACCCTTGACTGACCTGCAAGCCCACCTGACTTGTCACCCATTGAACAAGTCTGGGACGAGCTTGGGCGGCGAGTGAGAGACCGCTATTCACTTCCACCAGTGTCAACAAGACTGACAGAGCAGTGGCTTCTCCTTGAAACATCCTTCATTCAGAAACTTTGCGAATCCATGCCATCTCGGATTACTGAATGTATTGGAGCTAGAGGGGGGCACACGCGCTATTAAAGTTGAATTTGCTACATGCGTTGCTTTTCTGTCCTAGCGACTTGGTGGAGATTGTGACTAAGTTATCAAGGTATCATACATACATGTATATATACCAGTCAAAAATGAAAGAAGTTAAAGAAGTAAATGTTTCAAAAATTTTGTCAATGAGTATATTAACTTGAATTTATTCTCGAAGCCAGAACGAGTTTCTTCAGGGAACGAGACCTGAAATGAGTCTTTGACAGAATGATGTGTACTCAATGGCTACTTCGAATCTGCACATCTGTCGAGGTCTACCGGGTTCCTCTTATTGTCCGGCAGGAAAGCACATGCCTGAAGCAATCTGCGGTTTCAGTAAAATGATGTTTTCTAAGTTTTATCTGATTAAGTAAATCGAAATTAGTCGAGAGCCATAGGTTTTCGCATGAAATGTCTTAATGTCATCTTACCTTACGTGCATGTGTTAATATCATGTTTCTGATGGTTGATGTATTCGAGAACGTGGTTAAATGTGTCTAAAATTGGTGAGAGTATAGTTTATCTTCATATGCAACTGTTCATGAACATGGTAAGAAATAACTAGAAAACATAGAAAATCTCATTTACTGAAATTTCAATTTGCTTCCCATCAGACACACCTGTCTTTTTAGAACCGGGTAGAACTCGACAGATACACAGATTCGCAGTCGTCACGGGATATACATCATTCTGTGAAAGTCTCATTTGTTCCCTGCGAAAACTCGCGTTGGCTTGGCAAAGCTTGGACATTTTAACATATAACTTAAATCTCCTCATCATGCTAGTGCTATCGGCTTCGACTGTCAAGTGACCCCAAAGTTCAGTATTCTTAAATGAATAGAATAGGTGGATATTCGTTCATTGCACAATGACCTTACAGTGATTGTCAATGTTTCATTATTACTGCAAAACTACACAGCACCAAGTTCTCGAGTTGGTCACCGATCGTTAATACATCCATGCACTCTATGTTGCGTACGGAGATTTTGGGGTGTCATTACTAACTCTTATCAGATGTTTTGTATCAGGTGATCATAGCGCGTTCAGTAGGTTATGCAATCAATGATTACTGCTTCGATACCGACGATACACTGTCTGATACCCATTAGAATTCCTTCACACTCAGCCAATAATTCTCCCAAATCATTCTCGTTTGGGATTCATCTCATCTTTTTATCTCGCAGTGACTGCTCGCAACATGGAGATGCCATTTCGGAAGCAGAATCGATGCAACCTGGTTCCTCCTCCGATAGTATTGGTACATCAATAGGTGGATCAATAAACTACGATAATGAAGTGAAGGAAGCTGATGTGCGACATAGATTAGAAGCGGAACCAATGCTAGAAGGCTTACCAGCCGATGTGGAGCACTTCATCGAAGACTTTGGATTCCGCAGTTACTATGACAAACTGACGCGCGAAGGCAGCCGGAAGGGAAGCAAAGACTTGAAAGATTATCAAATAGCGTGCTGTGAGATGTATTTCCAAGAGTTATCGCATATTCGAAACCTCAAAATTATGCAATACATGTACGTGGAGGCATGGCCTAGCGGCGCCGATGATCTGAGGGCTGCGATGGGTCTGGACAAACTCATTACGCTGATAGAATTGCGGGAGGAATTAATCGAACTTTTGAAAAAGAGGCTAGACATGAAGGAGAAGAAGTTTGACAATATGGGAGCTGCTTATGAAGAGTGGGTGAGTTGCACATTTGATGATGATCATGTTTGATATTATTTCATAATCCTGAAATGAGTTTCAATACCGTCCTGAAATAATATTCTGCATGGATTTTTTGCTAGCCATAACTACTGTAAAGCCGATTTCAGTAGCAAGAAATAGTGATAGCTTGATTAACAGTTCTAGATGTCATGGCTTCTTTTTTCTGTCGGTTGCATTGAAACTTCAATAATTCCGCAGTGGGTTTCTTCCTAATTCAATTTGATATCGTTTCTTTTCTTGCCATTGAACCTCATTACTTAAAGTTGATTTCATGAGTAGTAGTTAACAAATTTATACTTTATTTGAGGAATTCAAATTTCTCTCACGTACCATAGAGATGCGAAATTGTTGCCTATCTTTGAAGATCGATTTTTATATTTTCAGCTCAATGAAACACGAAGTGTTCAACTCAAAGTGCTTCTCGGCTGTATTCGATATAAAGGAGAAAATCATTTCGACAAATTGCTGAAGGAGAGGTATAATCGTGTGGGAGCGCTGGTGGAACGGACGTATAACAAGCTGAATCTCTTTGATATGATGATAAGTGTCAACCAACACGCTTGCAGGCCGAGTTTGCATCTCAGTACAGTAAAGAAGTCCCTTGGGAAACTGCAAAAGGCTATGAAAGACAAATCATCAAAAGGAGAGAAAGATGTGTATGCCAAAGAATTGGAGACGTGGAAATTAGCCGAGAAGAGGCTTTTTGAAGTGGCGGGATATCTCAACGATTTAAAACAGAAAGTGGTGGATTTGATTCCGAAGGTCGATTCGACCAAACTTCATGCAATGCCAAATCGACAGCTACCCACGTGCTATAAGGTACTTGTTACTTGTTTGTAAAATTCAAATTTCATGCAGACGTTCAAAATAATGATAGCATGTCCTAACTTTGCACTACTGTGAGATTGATTTCAATTAAATTTGCCATATTGTCTATTATTTCTCAAAAACCAAGTCATTCGCACTCTGAAATTCTCAATGTCACATGTATTCTGTGACGTATTGGCTTTCATATTTCAATATCTCGGAGTTTCGTGCTTTACTCGATGGTTGACCTATTCGGACACCTTGTCGTTGAATTATTGTCTCAATAGATCAGGCTGTAGCACATCCACATGTCAATGCGCAATCTTGATGTATTGCCAGTTAGCAAGTGGCTTTGGCCTTAATGCTTTGAGTGAGAGACTTCCTCCACGGCGAGAATGGTGGAATATCGTTTGCATGAAAAAGCACTGCATCTCGAGAACATTACAGGTATCACGAGAAGGAAAAGACTACGTTCACTTGGCCACGTGGCAATTACAGATGAAACAGAATGGATCTGAAAAGTCATATGGATGTTCATAGAGGAGCACGAAGACGAATGAAGACCTCGAAGGCATTGTGGAGGAATACCTGCGGTTCCTGGCACTGAATAGAATAGGATCGACGGAGGAGGCGACTAAAAGTGGCATTTTGCCACTGCAGCTCTGGTGTTGGCAGTTTGATGTCTTATTCTCATTGCCTTTCCTCTATGGCTATTATACAGTCCGTTTCATAAAAAGTGGATCATCCTAAAATTTGACTAAATAAAACATAAGTATGATACAGAAAGCATTTTTCATGTTATGTCATGTCCCTAATATATTTAAATGTCCTTATATAATCTAATAAGCTATGATCCAGTAATGGTTCTTAAGAAGCTAATATTTTGTAGCCCTACCCTTACTGTCAATGACATTACCAATTCGTCTAGGCATTGATTCGATGATATCGTTGATTTTTGACTGATCTAACTTTCTCCACCCTCTTTTTGACAGTGACGTAAGTTGTGATACGCCATCTGTAGGTAGCAGTGAACGACGAACGTTACGTTTTAGAATACTCCATACATTTTCTATGGGATTCAGATCAGGAGAACGAGCTGGCCAAGATAATGTCCTAAGCCCTAATTGAGACTTGCATAAGTTGACTCTACTACTCCTGTGACACGTAGCATTATCATCCATATTCTCGCATTAGCAGACACATTCCATCGCTATCCATCCTTCGGCCGCATTCGTCTTTGTCCGATTTCGCCTGCCGACAGCTACAGAATACAGGTGGATCGATGATGCGCTGACGCGTCTCGCGTGCAGCCATAGACAAGCGTGTAGCGGGCATTAAATTCATGGCATCGCGAAGCTGAGTAATGATGATGTTACGTCAAATATAGCAGTGTGGACTTTAACAACGTACGCCATTGTTGCTATATCCTTCATCCGTGTACAGAGATCACTTTTCTCAGTGCTGTCTTTTTCATCGGGCACAATATCAGATTGAGTGACACATGGATTAAATAATACAACCTTCGCCGTGGCGATGTTTAAGGGTGATCCATTTTTTATGAAACAATCTGTACTACATGTAAGTTGATATGTGGGGGATCGTAGCTGTTGGGATATGCAACAATGGCTTTGTCTTGTCCAAGGTCCCCTTAGCGATGGCCGCCGCCCCTCTTTGGAGGTAAGGTGCGCGGAGGGACCATCGGAGTGGCCATCTCCTCCCCGGGACACTCTTCCGCAGTAGGCATGTATTTGCTTACTGGGTGTGTCACATAGTATTATTTTCATACTAAGTCTCCTATCCGCTGCGCGGAGCCGGGGAGAGCAACAACAACCTCTAGCGCGTTGGAGGCCAGGCAGCGGACGACCATGATCCGCTGAAGAAGAGGTCAACAACCAAGTGAAAGCCGCTTAATCCAGCATCTTCTGGAAAAGAGGATGAATGGATAGAATAATTGCGAGCTGCTGACAATCTCCTGTTAATTCCTCATGTTCAGAACGATTGTAACTTTGCTTTTCATATTTCAGGACATTCCGCGAACCCTCAACTGCTTCTATTTCCTTCGAGATGTTGACTGCACCGTTCGATTGACTCAAGAAGGCAAATCAAAGGATGCTCGGCTCCTCGTGTTCGAGCCCTTCTGCATCTTTCTCTACGTCGATGCAAATAACCCCGAGCGTTTCGTGCTCCGACAATGGGAGCGTATCCCTGCCGTTGTTCAATTCACAATTGTTGAGCATGTGATGAAAGATAACACGACCAAGAAGTCTTTCATCATATTTCTGGACACGAGTGAGAAAGATAGATCGCGGGAGGAAGCCTCTACCCGCAGCTCTCGATCTGTCAACACGGACATTATGGGAGTCACCATCACAGTCAAAGCAGACGACTCTGCGGTCGATAAGTAAGTGTGACAGTCTCTGCGATCTTATGGAAGGTTTATAGGCTGATTGCGCTGTGCGAACACTGCGTGTGCGTCTGTCGAGTGTTTGTCATGGCTTGTGAACTGTTGTAGGATTGTGCTATTGACTTCCTTGGTGATCTGTGTGATACATAGAGATAGATTGCTTTGTGTGCGTGTTTGGGTCTAGAGATGACCTGCCTCACTACAAACAGTCTCATGCCCAGAGCTATTCCCGAGGGGCAAGATCAATTTTCCATTGAGCGGAATGCAAATTCAAGCCTGAATTTTGACAAACCAGAAGATTGACATCACATCAAACGTACTTGATCAGCAAATAATATTTCCATTTGACGAATTTATCACTAAGAAAAATTGAGTTAAAGATAGACTTTTAACTTGACAAGCCTGCGTGCAATCTTGCCGTTGAAGTTCGTGGGTTCTCTGATACGAGCTACTTCTGCAACAAGCCAGAGAGAGACGAATATCTTAACGCCCAGGATTTCGTTGTTCATGAGAGTTCTCTCAATCGTGAGTGGGAAAGTTGCGCTGTCTTCATGAGGATCTGGTGTGGAGAGTGAGAGAGAGTTCTGTCTTATTGGGGTTGATGTGGCTGTTAGGTTGGGTCCATGAGCAATGTTTTGAGGTAAGGTTGGAAATTGTATTGTGTTGTGTTAATGATTGGACAGTGGTGGTATCGTTTGCGTAAACTTGTTTTTTAAGTCCCACCAAATAATCGGCTAGATTGATTTATATCCATATTTGAGAGAAGCCGAAAAATAAGAAGATAATTGACAGAGACACGAGCTGGAGAAAGAGGATTGTGAAGGAGGCCTGGTGGTCTAAGAAGTTTGCCTCATCTAACCGCACTAAGCACAACCTCAGTGACTTGTGGTTTTCTTAACTTTTTCTTTTTTTCCTTTTCTTACTCATTACTTTCCTAGCATATCAGTAGTAGCACTGAAATCATTTCTTCATATTGTTAGTCCAATATCTATGCGGCATTTCATTGACTGTATGATTTGTGCTCTGATTTGTGACATGAATAATGTCTCATTCGCCTGACGATGGCTGGCTGTGCCGGTCGAAAGGCCTTGCCTGAATAGACAAACTTTACCGAACATCACGGTTTTTCGGCTTCTCTCAAATATGGATATGTATTTTTTAAGTGTCGCGTCTGTTGTCTTGCAAGCATGCAAAGGTTGAAGAGGAAGGAAAGAGAAGTCCTCCTTGTGAGGCCTGTCTTCATGCTTTTGTTGGTTGAGCGTGTTTGGTTGCATGTGGTGTAAGCTTGCCTTTAATGTACTGTAGTTTGCAATTCAACATATAAAAATGGATGGTATAGTGGTCTGCCGGAGTTAGTGGATGAGAATGTGTACTGTGTCGAATGCTTTCGTCATGTCCAGCGATGTGGTGATAGTGGAAATCGGTGGGATTTAGTTGTTGAAGCCAGTAGCAATTTCGTTGATTTCATGTAATGCAGCTGTTTTGGAGCGTTCTTTGAAGCCGTGTTGAAAAGGAAACAGTTCTGGAAATTCTGGAAACATTCATTTCTTCCATTTTTCTCTGCAGGCTTTTTGAACTCTTCACCAAACAAGCGTCACTCAACAAGAAGTCGATGCTGGACCGACGGATTGGCATGGGGAGCTCTATGTCCTTGTCTCACGCCCCTAGGAACTACCGGAGTGGTTCTACAGCTTCTGTGCACTCAGTCATACCTCAGATGGAAAGCTCAGGCAGTCAGAGAGGCTCACTCAAAACTTCGGTGGCTAGCGATGAGACAGTAGAGGAAGATGAGATTCCACCTGGTAAGCAATTCTCCGCATGAAGCTGATTTCATCCCCCTTAGAATTTCTCACTTATTTCTGCATTACTAATGACTTAGAAAGTAGTTCATTAATGACAGTATATAATGTTCTGGAATTTCAATTCAGTTGTTTTGAGTTTAGCATGTTGTTTCAAGTTTGCATGATGACCTGGCTTGCATTTGCATGCTTCCATTTAGCCGCTGTTCGAGTTGTGGATTCAAATCGGCGTCTGCTCTCATCAATCGGGGACTACAAGAAGGATATGATGAAGCACTACAACGTCACAGACACCAACTTCGAACAAATGGTGGACGTGATGGCCAATAACGGTCCTCGGGACGCCATTGATTTGCATTTGCTGCTTCTGAAACATCTGGATCAATTGACGACGTTCGTGGCTGAAGTTGGTGCCAAGAATGATGAAGGAGTAGTGGAGAAGCGGAAAGAAGACTGGACGGAGAAGCTGAAGGACCTGCTGGGCGGATTGGAAACAACGGTGAAATCCTACACCGAGGTAAATGAATCTGATGACTTTATCATGGCATTGAAATGTTAGATGGATTGTAGGAGTTGTCAAAAGTGATTGTATTGTAATGAACAGAAATAAATTACAAAATAGACAAAAAGAGAGGCAAATTTCAACAGGCACTAGATGTTTTATTAAAGTCATGTGAGCTTTCGGCTTTCCGCCGTAATCATGCACATATAAAGTGATAGGTAAGCAAAGATCGAAAACAGAATTTACACTAATAATCAATAAATCATTAAAGACAAATACTGTATGTTGAAAGTCAAAAATGCAGGACAAGCATACTACTACGAAAAAGAAAAACCAAGCATCCATGTACTCAGCCTACAGTCAAATGGAAAATCATTCATTCCGGTATAAAGAACTACCAAAACAGCATCGACTCTTCCAAACTGATGAATGATTGCAGAAGTGTGCAGCTTTTTTACATTCTCTAATTATTTTTTATTATTTCTTTACCTTACTAATTTTCTTTTTAGTAGTAGTATGCTTGACCTGCATTTTTGACTTTCAACTTACAGTATTTGTCTTTAATGATTTATTGATTATTAGTGTAAATTCTGTTTTCGATCTTCTTTGCTTACCTATCACTTTATATGTGCATGATTAAGGCGGAAAGCCGAAAGCTCGCATGACTTTAATAAAGCATCTCGTGCCTGTTGAAATTTGCCTCTCTTTTTGGTCAATTTTGCAACTGGAATCCAGGCACGGGAGAACCATCTCTTCATGAAGATATAAATTGGTCGCAATTAATTGATTGCTATCATAAAACAAGCAATTCATTGATTGACTCGCAATGGGAAAGTAGTCTAGACTGCTTTACTTGCAACTTCAGGGATTTCCTTAGATATTAAGTTTACTTCTGTCATAAAATTCTTATCAGGTGCTATTTGGTGCATAAGCTACTTAGTATCTCTCAGATAATATAGTCAGAGGACAAACATGATATTGGGGACTTGCTCGTAACCTAAGTTCAATTAAGTGCTATGATAGTGCAATCTATCGCCTTCTATGGTACTGCTGCTATAGCACAAACAGAAAAATGAATGATCATCTAGCTGACCTAGCTCTTCTTTACGTAGCTGAACTACTTCATGGCATATTGTGCTAACCAACTTGAAACTTCTGAATTTGAACTTTCTCTATTTTTTTCTTAATAACATTTCTTCATAAAGAACCGAATGTTTTTGTCTGAAATGTTGAAATGTAATTTGAAGTGGTACTCCAAAATTGCTTTTGAACAGTTGAGCCTCTCGGAAAAATATACCATTAGTGAAAAGCAGAAAAAATGTTTCGATTTACAAGGCGATATCATATTTGATTTAAAAACATGTTTTAATAAGAAATTCTGTCACTGATGAAATGCGTTTAGCAATGGTAATTTTCAGTATCACATTGTTCTCTCAACAGCCGCCAGAAGATCCTCTGGAACGGACTCCTGTCAATTCCGTGTTTGAAGAAGTGATACAGCCGGACAATCGAGACATCAGTGTTTTTGCCGAACCCTTTCTTACTATCAACAACAGCCAGGAAGTCGAGGAGGAAAGCTCCGACGACGAGGTTGAACAAGGACCTGGTAAGTCCGCCATCTACCTGCCAACCATTGCGGTTGGTAGCGTATGGGACAACTATCACAGTTGAGATTTTAGAGAATGCTGGCTAACAGACTCGAACTCTTCACCTTGCGCATCATCGTACTGAAGCTCCACCCTTATCCAACTGAGCTAAACAATCACTGAAGCTGATCTGTCCAAGTCACAAAGATAAGCTGCAGTGTGTGTTAGCGTCTAGAGATTACTTTTCTCACTACTGAGGATCATGGTCGGGAGACACAAAGAAGCAAGAAAGCCACTTTTCCATCAACTGAAAGCCTGAATTCTGATAACGAACCAGAGCATTGACACCAGATAAAACGCACACGGTCAGTAAATATAGATAAGGAAGACTCGATCAGTGTGAGTCATATTTCCACTTGACGATCACGGAGAAATATTGGGCAAGAGGTATGTCCCCTACCCAATGCGAGTGCATAGCTAATCACGCAAGCTAGAGGGAGATACCAATGTCCCCTTATCATTCTCCAGCGTTTGCGACCATCAGAAAGAATGTCTGGGATGTCCTCTAGACTGGATTCATCTCTATGGTACAGAGCTATTGAAATACTAGACGAAATGCCACTCATGACATGGGATTGTTAAGGGCTTCCAATAAAAGGATGAGCGGGAAAGGAAGAACGACTACAGCGGCTATCAGATGACTCAGTCTGGAATAGTCTATCTCCATGCGATGCTTGGATGGTGGTTTAATGTCACTACTCACCCATACTGGGGGCTTGGACGGTAATGACTTTAATCTGGAGCGTTATGATCCTTTAGTCCGGATGCCCTTCCTGACAACTTGGGGACTCGACCTCTAGACCTCTGGACCGCTAGACCAAGCACTTAGCCACTGTGCCACGGAGACCACAGATGTCCCATATTATCAGGTGTCTATTATCATCCTATTATGTTCTACTCTATTGATTATTTCAGTCTTTTGTTTCGTCCACCAATCATCATATTGTGCTTTACGACGTCTCTCAGAACCGCCTATATCAGGTCGATGTGGCTTTGTAAAATGCATAAAGCTCAAAGTTGTCAATGTTTCTGCGTGTCTTTCGACAGTTTTGGATGCAGTTGCTCAATAATGTTGAGAGGATGATGCTCATTTTGTCAATTTAGAAATTGGCAAGGGTTTGAATTGCAGTGTTCAAATTTGACTAGCGAACAAATAGTCTATTATACCATACACAAACCCTTCTGTGATACAATCCAAATAGAAAGTTTGAGACACTAATGATAGTGCGGTATTGTATCTTATAGACCACAAGTATGTGTTCAGAATGTTACAAATGAATTTATCATTATAAAGACAAATCAGATTGATAATAGCACATATTAGTGAATGATCAGTATTATATTGAATTCTGTAATCTTATATATAAAATGCAAAACGCCGACAAACTCCTCCTAAACGATGAAACTTTACGCCAATATGATACTACCATTTAATAAAACAAAAAAATTGTAGTTAAAACCGCCTGGTCTCATTTCCCAAAGGTATCATAATTACAGAGAAAAGTAGACTTTTGTGTAAATTTTTACCGAAAAAATATTAATTACACAAGTAACTACATTAAATTTACAAATGAACTCCTCATTTGCTTTCAAAAATTGGCTCGCTATACATGCGTCTCATTGTTTCTAATGTTTCACGACGGATTCAGCAACAGCCAATGAGAACGCGATCTAAATAGTAAGACAGCCAATCAGTGTAGGCGAATACGATGGTGCATGTATAGGAATTTCCTCAAGTTATGTTATTCATTTAAGTATTAATCCAAGTATAAATCCTGGACGAAGTCCGGGGGCCTTACTAGTAAAATATATGGAGAGAGTATGCTGAATCTTGATGACAAGGAGCAATTACTGAATTATAGGATGTAATGATTTTAATTTCACGATTTGGATGGATCACGAAAAAAGATCTTGTTGGTGAGCATGTTATCGATGTAGTCGGATTGACGTCCACCAATTTTAAAAAGCAAAGATAAGTATGTTCAAAATTCATTCATTGACTACTTTTGAGTGTAACCTTAATGACTGCTACACTATACATGTACATGGTGGTAGCACATTATTATGTATTTTAGTGTATGCGACAGCAGTGTATTCAGTTAAACTGATATCTTTTAGGGAACTGTAATTTGCATTCTAAAGTCTATACGAATAATGCTGAATATTCTTGAACTATGAATAGTCAATTCCATAGCGTTTTTGTGTTATTAAATGATAGTAATATGACCTTTTTGTATTTAAATGAAAATCATCCTCTAGGAATCTCAGTTAACCACAGAAAATAAGCTAAGATTAAGTCTACTGTACAAAATATAACTGTAATGAATAAATTTGGTAATAATTGAATAATTGGTAATATGATAGATAATAAGCACTCACACAGTTGATGGCTATGTCACCTACATTCATACTGAAAAGATATTCATTGCGAACGGAACATTCAAATGGAATTTTTTGTGCCATCATATTGCTCAATAAATCATTAGTTAATGCTTTATAAATTCTAAGGAAGATCAACCGTAGTGGACCATTTTAACAGATTCAAATAATGTCCGCGTGCAACTTCTGATATGAGAA
The DNA here is from genome assembly GCA_907163375.1 of Prostheceraeus crozeri. Classification (NCBI taxonomy): domain Eukaryota; kingdom Metazoa; phylum Platyhelminthes; order Polycladida; family Euryleptidae; genus Prostheceraeus; species Prostheceraeus crozeri. The sequence goes on from CAJQUW010006770.1 coordinate 129,658, forward strand.
TCGGTGGCAGGCCACCCAATATACGTCGGCGGGCCACGCATTGCCCACTACCGGCGTAAAATCAAGGTAATTCCTCCAGGAAATATTGCGTAAAAGACAGTAAGTGGATAATCCTGTCAAACAAATATTTTCCTATGTTTTAAACGACATGAATTTTTGAATTGTATGATTGTAGCTACGTTTCTGGGATGTCAACCAGCGATTTCTGGCAGAATATAGCCGCCTTTTTTGTATGATTTCATATTTTGGTTTTTACTCTCTTAATGTTTGTGTGGAATAGTCAGTCATAAGTTTACTAGCTATGTTGAAAGTACTGCAGATGATGCCTCGTTCATTAAATGTCATTTTGGTAGCGATCTCGCGTACTTCTTTTAAATGCTTAGGCTTGATTTGATCTCGATTAGAACTCTGGCTTCTGGGATGCAGAGATACCTCTCCATCACAAGGCCTTAATGTTGACACCTTCAAAGAGTTGTATGTGATAGAATGTCTCCAAATGTTTTTAATTTTGTCTTCAATTGGTGTTCCCTTCTATGTTTTTATTTAGACCAGCGCAAGTCCATCTGACTACTGGAGGAGGTTTGTCGATGCACGATGATCGTCCACTGTGTTCTTGTATTTAGACGATTGTTATCAATATTGATATTATATTATTACTCAGTTCATATCGTTAGTTTTGGATTGTGTTCGGCTTTTCGTGTTGTTGCTGTTAATGCACGAACCAAATTGCGGTTGCTGGCACAGTGTGATTTGTGTAATTTTTATTACGTCGAACGTAATCAATTTAATATCTTGTGAAATCTTGTACAAAATGCTTACTTGAAGAAAACTATAGTCACTAAAAGTGTTTTGCTCGCACCATGACAGCAAAATGAACGCTCCTGGTATGAAATTCATTATACATGCTACTACTGTTGAATTTATCAAGTAACATGACATTTCAAGCAAATGAGGCGGAGCCTTGGAGAGGGAGAGATAGCAATTTATAGAATGTCAGAACATTGTCCTTTCACGACCAAATTCTAAACGTTTGTCTTTGCTGGTAAATTCCTGTATGCGACGATCTAAGAGCATTGCGAAAAGTCATGGTCAGGATTCGAAGTCATATGTTACCAGCTTCCAACCGGTGTAGAGAAATATTGATAGTAGAAAATGCTACAAATGTCATAGCTAGTTATTTGACGATATTTGGCACACAGCTGCAGAAATGTTGAAAAAATGGATCTTCAGATATCTCAGTTAATCGAAATGTTTAGAATAATCTATGTTAATATCAGGCAAAAGAAATCTGTGTATTTTATCGGAATTTGGAAGTCAACGATAATTCAGGAGAACTAACATCTGTGCTAAGAATTTTCCATCGTTGAGAGCGATTACTGGTCATTTTTCTTTCTTACATAATTAGAAGTGTCGAGTTAATTCCACTTCGCAACTGGCAACTGCTAGAGGTCGTGAGACAAATTGCGAGTGTCTCAACGTGTCTGCAAAGTCGGACATATGAATTCCGTCCACGTAGACGGTGCGGAGTAGCGTCATTGATGACCAAAGACACCGTTGAAATAGTAGCATTAGTTATTATTGTAAAATTAAAAGGATCGGAAAGAAAATTCTTGTTCCTCTAGAAGTTCGGGTAATTTAAAATTCAAATTAAGCACATGTCTGTCGAGTCGGAAGTTGCCCGCCCCTGCTCAGGAGGATGCAAGTTGTTGAAACTTGCCTCAGTACAGACATTTTCAAAAGGCTTGGTTAATAATCAATATCACTTACTCAGATTTGGAAATCGACGAGTAATTTGCTCGGCATCCAACTAATCAGATCTAAAATCAAGCAGGAAACTCTTCGATTATAGAGTATAAGATACTTGCTCTTAATCTATCAGCGGCCAAGTAGACTTTGCACAAGTCTCAACATCATGAAATGAGCTGTTGAACACACTTTCCCAATTTCAGAAAAATTTAAAGTACATTCAAGTTCTTAGGATCTGTTGTAGCGGTAACATCGTATTGCATCAATTTGTGAGTAGTTATATTGCCTGTATGACCCCTGTATGTAAATTTTGAAATTATTCATCTAATTAGGTAATGTTGCGACAGTGAATATGAACTGTCGAGTGATTCATTTGCTTATTTTGAATAATTCGATTGTTCCATGGGGAGGCAGTTGGCGCATGCATATGAAAAGCTGAAAAATCTGTATATAAATTGTAGCATGTTCATACGGTGTATTCTAGAGCTTTTATGTGTACAGTGGCGTGTGTCCGCAACCAATATGATTGATATCTATGTAAAATGCATGAAATCTCAAATGATATCCGTAGCCTATTATTATTCAAGCTTACGATAATAGATATTGTCATAACCACAAAGCCAGTGGTCTCGTCTTCTTGAGTCAAAGTTCTTCGAAAAATTTACGGTTCAACGTCACTGCCCCTTACTGGAGGCTTGGACGGTGCTGACATAGTCACACCTTACTCTGGAGCGTTCTGATCTTATAGTCTGGATGCCCTTCCTCCCCATTTCCAATGAGTCTCGACCTCTGGACCAGAGGATCGCTAGGCCAAGCACTTAACCACTGTGCCACGGAGACAAAGCACAAGTGAAAGTTCTTAGAACACTATAGATTTCCTGTGGTCGGTTTCTGGGCGAGGGTGTCGGCAATTGGCGGCATCTTCTGTAAGAATTTTTAATAGATTCATGTTCTCATTATGTCAAAAATATGTAGCATTCGCATGTAGTGAGCCTGTTATTGAATTTCAAGGAAGATAGACAGAGTCTGATGAAGTTACAGAGAATATAGGCGATTAATATAAGTTGCAAGCGTGCTATGATCAAGTAGCTAGGGAATATGTTCAATAATAAAGCAAAGAACTAGAAGATTGTAAGAAAAATAGAAATTGTGGAACACATTTAGACAAGCACTCATTTCGGCAAGTTGCTATTGTGCTTTCTAGACACTAAGATTCATGAACAACTTTCTTAACATTTTTCGTTGAAGTACCGTATGACAGCAGAGTTCTGCAGCAGCATCAGTCAGGTTGTAGAACTTGTAGCCTGAATGAGGCGGTGTTATCGATTTATAAGACAATATTCACTACTTGGATGCTTGCGATCTCGTTCACGTGAGAGAGTGGTGGCATTGAGAATTGTCTATCATTTTGAAGTCAGGAGTTTCCTCCTTTTTTACCCTGAACCACCAGTGTGCGAATTTGTCACGAAATGAATAATTTACCTCGTGAAAACCTGTTTGTCCCGAAGATGAAGTACTGCTGTCATCAGCACACCAGGTGACATGCCACGCTCAATCACGCGTGAACCACGCGTAATTACACATGACCCCAAACATCCGTGGCTATGTGTGACATTGCTGCAACATCTGTTATATAGACGTTGTGTCTCATGTGTCTGCATGTATCAGAGGCTAAACAATGTGATAGGACCTCAATTTCAAGCTCAGGGAAGACAGAACATGCTTGGCAGTTCATCTTAGTGGTTCAAGGAGCAGCGCAGACAACTGTGGACGACGCGCAAACTATAAACGTTCGCCCTCGCGTATTCATAAACATTTACCATGTTTTAACAGCATCAGATCAAGTGATTTCTGACTCTTAGTGCAGCGCGTATGTACGCGGGTAGAAGAATAGAATGTCCTTAACCACGGATGTTTGGGGTGTTGCGTAATTACGCGTGAATCACGCGTGGTATGAGTGTGATTTAGGACGTCACCTAGTGCAGTCACATTGCGGTGGAGACCGTACCAGAGACTGTCTATTCCTAGTGAGTTATTTGTGTAAATTGATTGATTATCAGATGCGCCATAGAAATCTCCTTCGTGTTATAAAGTAATCAGTCGCCATGATAACTCACTGATATGCCGTGAAATAGATATTGAATTTATTCACTCCCAGCGTGGAGGCCGACTCATATGCGTGCCACGGTGTGCCATGAGAGACGATTTTTGATGTATTTACGTAATTAACAACAAATAAATTAAATAAACGATAGATCAAATTGTCATTCAAAAGATGTGCGGCTGGTAGGATTCGAACCTACGACGAAGGTTAACTAGACCTGTCCTCTACTAACTGAGCTAGGGAGTCAAGCGGTTAACCGGTTAATTAAATAATTAATCGGTTAACCGACGCTTTCCCAACTTTTCTGCTACATTGCAACTACATTGCTTTAGTTTTCATTTTCCAATTTCGATAATATCTCATTGTTGATGTAAGCTATTGCCACATAAACGAGGGTATACTAAAACATAACAGTATTCTTGAAAATAAAATATTAAGGAAGTAGACCTACAAGCAATCAGTAGAAAATGTTTATGTCCATAAAGTAAGCGAGCTTACTCAACTGGTATAACAGGCAAACATGCATATACTCATACACTATACTCAGTGCGACTATATAAGCCTTGTATAGTCACATGGAATTGAAAAACATCTATCTATTACTAGTATTACATCGGTTAACCGGTTAATTTATAATTAACCGCTTGACTCCCTAAACTGATCTACGAGCCACTTATGCGACTCTGTCAATTGGCAGGATCAAACCCTCACCACCACACATCAGTTGTCATAGCAATAATAATCAATGAATAAATAACACGTCACAATTGTGACCGCCGACATTAAGGCAAGTAGCGGGGATCGATTGTCCACCAAAGCATCTTAAACCATGAAAGTTTCGAAAATCATAGTTTAAAAATCACACGAATAGCATTTTTCGAGAAAATGGCGTACAGAAAACCGAAACTTAATTCTGTTGATGGATTAAAAAAATTCCTAAGCATTTTGTCAGCGGTTTACTATGTAATTTAGCCCGCTCTTTTCAAGAATAATTGCTAGAAAGTCATACGATTAGCCCTTTTCGAGAAAATGACGAAAATTCAAAATGGCGGATATAAATCCGAAACTGCATTCTGGGGCTATATCACTGGCGTAGCGTGTTTCAAACCGTTTCCTGGGCTAAAGTCAGTCTTGACATCGGTATACCTTACAACAGGCAGCATGTATGCAAAGTTCCTGGTGGGTTCAAATCTAGAGGTCACTTTGATGTTTTCAAATAATATGAAATAATATGCATATGTAAATAACTAGCTACGCGTTTGTCAGCACGTTGTGATTAGCCAGTCAGTGTGTGTAAGTGTCACTCCTGTCTTCGCCTGGGTTGAATCTTAGAGGTGGATTACTTCTCCGTGTGTTGCATGCAGTGGCCACGACGAGCTGTTCTGGCGCGTGTGAACGGAACATTGATAGATTGGCTGATTTGTCGATGACATCAACAAGCCATTGCTGATCATGTGTGGCTCGTGTTAGATTTTTGCCAGTCGGTGCAATATCGGCGACATTCCGGCGACTGCCCCTGGTAGAGAAAGAGAGATGAAACCACCGACAATTATACATGCATCTGTTGGAAAGATGAATAAAGACTTTAAGATAAAATGTAGCGTTTGGTACTTGCACATTGTACTTGTACATGATTAAAGTATGCTGGGGAGTTTATTTAAAAATAGATTCGGGACACTGCCCCGAATGTCCCAATGGACGCTATACGCCCCTGGGCTATATTAATATAAATTCTCATTTTTTTCTGTGGGCCATTTTGAATTTTCGTATTTTCTCGAAAAGGGGTACTCATGTGATTTTTAAACTATGATTTTCGAAACTTTCATGCGAAAATACAGCAGAGACTGTGGAGATATATAATGGGATATTTTCAAAATGAAACCGCCTGTCCTACCTAGCACACTGTGGCGTGTTGATGATTATTTATATTACCTTAACTGTATTTGATTCTGGAGATTTTGAACTTGAAAAGTACTGGTCCTCCTGGGCCCTTCCTTCTGGGTTTGATGTTGCAATGATTCATTCCCCTCTTAAATTATACAAACAAGTGTCGTGTGCTCGTTCATACGGTGTCTTTTTGCTAACTTGTCAGTCATCACATGAAAGCGTGTTAAGACAAGGTTGAAATCATTGTATGATTACATGAGGATAGTTGAGCGGCGCTGAATACATTTGTGAATATATCTCAATTAACTACATATCTAACGAAATAAATAATTGCATTAAAGCTATTGTGCCTGTTCATTTTATCCTTGGTCTACTATGTGTCGCATAAAACAGTCCGTATAGAGATCTATCGCGAGTCGCTTTTGAAGGCTAATAGTTGCATAGATGCATTTGTAGATGAATATGTTAAGTACAACTTCATTTGTGCTTGGACATTGGTCTATAAATGAATTGAATCGAATGATGCTTAAAATTTAAGAAAATGACAAAAGCTCCGATTTTCAAAAAGCACTTTTGTTACCGCAGGGCCTAATTTTGTGGAACTTGAATTGAGTATCAGAAAGTCATGTCTGTTTTCGGTTTAGAGTATCAGAGCATGGGATGCCTCCATGAGCCCCCTCCTTTTATGTGAAATTTTGTGAGTCAGTTGTATCCTTCCGTAAGAATTTTACTGTTTCTGTTAAATGATAAGACAACCTACAACCAACGGCGATACTCAACATTACGACAGTTCCTCGATCAGCATTCCGACCAATTTAAATGAAATGCAAGCTAACATCGAATTGAGAAGGTGTAAAGTAGATGACATGGCGTACGGAAGTCATGAGCTTATAAAAACAAGTATCTCTGATGCTGATAATTATTTAGTGGATATAGATGACAGTATTCTCCATTTTATTGGCTTTGCAAGAATTGTAACGTTGATATTGATTGTGATACTGTAAAATATTATGCAGCACAGACGTTCCAGATCAAAATGGTCTCCAACATGGTCCAAGCTGTTCAAGTGAAGGCCGCAAGATATTTTCATCACCAAAAATTGTTCAACTTACTGGTTTCTATACATAAATCCTGAAGTAACAAATCCTATACCCAGACCTATGTGAAATAAAATAAAAGTACAATAATAACAGAAGCGTTTCCTAGGTCTCTGCTGAAATTTTAGCCACAAAGTCAGTACTCTCGGACAGTTCGTGGAAGTAGGCCTGCTTTCTAAGTATCATAGACCATTGAGTTTTCGGCTAAAAATTTAGCAGAAGCCTTGTAGATGCAGCTGAATGCGCTTCTGTTATTGAAAATTTATTTTGTTGCTTTCCCTTGGACAGTTTAAAAAGACCATGTTGCAGCCCATTTTGCGCGAATCAACAATTTTGACTTGATGCCCGGCACAACACTACCTCCCCTACGAAACAATTTTGGCGACTCTCCTGGTAATTGCAATCGCGCAGATTCCTCTGAGTCTTCATAATTATCGCGAAGGAAATAAACTCTTAACAATAAGTAATATCTTAGGCGCTTTCGATGACTCTAATCATAGGATAACGTCATTTAGAAAAATACTCGAAATAATCTTGCACTGAAAGTTATTGACATTCAAATTCTGCGGGAGGAAATGTTGATATTTCCTCTCTCAAGAAAAACGCTATTCTTGATGCATATTTCATGTACATTTCTTAATTAGACTCATCGAAAACGCTTAAAATTATGCCTATTATTATGAGTTTATTTTTAATTTCCTTTCTTAAATTCAGTGGAAGAAAAGGCTATGTACAAAGTAAAAGTGTACTCTCCCTTCAGTTTTTGCAAGAGTTAAAGACAATATTTGCAGGCGTTTTCTGTCTCGCACGTTCCTTACGCGGTATTTAGAGTATCGGCAGAGTATTGTTAATAAAGATGATGAAAGTGCATTGAGTGTGCATGTGCGTGAATGTGAGAATGAGAGTATTGTTGATTTTCATTTGAAGGTGTGAAGAGATCGCTTGATATTGCGTTGTTGGAAGCCCGTTAGATAAAGTATAGAAGACCGTTGTTGAATCGATGTAGTGAGTTGTCGGAGTGGTGATAGAAGTTCGCAAGACATAGAAAGTTCGGTGATTTTAACTGTGTGCTGCAGATTAATAAAAGTTTCTCGCTGATAAGGGCCGGGATTCCTGTAAATATTGTTTTTAACTCTTGCAAAAAGTAGAGGGAGAACACACTTTTCCTTTGTACATAGCTATGCAAAAACTCCCGTCTGAAGAAATTGAAGATGTTTTGATTTTTTGATAATTATCAACCTCCTGTGGAAGTGTTCTATATAAAATTCCGATCTGATAATTAGCAATGTCAGTACAGAAATTGTTCAAATAATATTCATTGATTTCATAATAACCGTCAATTCTTCGGCATTCACTGTACCATGGTGCTTCTGTCTATCCATTTCTAGGACTTTTTCTGTCGATTATCAATATCTACTTTCTTGAGAGAAGAAATATCAACGTTTCCTCCCGCAGCTATGTTGTACAGTCCGAGCGCAGCGAGGGACGGACAGATAGCTAAGGGAGGAAACGTTTATTTCCTCTCGAACGAATGTAGCTTTTCATTTTATGACTTTTAGATGTCTATTGTTCATTATGAAATTGAAAGCTATACCGCGAAATCTATGAATGAGCTAATTCAGGGATTATATCGATATCTTGGCAGTCTCTGGCTAATCATAACTTGTTTACAGACTTCTATGATTTTTTACACAGCAGCTTACACAAGAAAAGTTAATTGCAAGAGGAAAAATCAGCTTTGTGATCCCATGGGACTGAAAAGTTGATTTTTCGTCCCGGCAGTTTGCATGGGAGAGATATCTTTTCACTCCCACACAAAATGAAAAATTGATATCACTAACTCAAACGGTTGATGTTGCTTGATATCAGCTGATCCAGACAGTGGTGCAATACCAGCTAGTTTGTTGTCTAGTGTCTGTTGATAACATCGCTATAGCCAGCTTTTGAGGTTTATACTGCTTTCATTGACTAGTTATGATAGATATAGCTAGTCAATAAAAAGCAGTGTAAACCTCAAAAACTAGCTATACTCGTTGATAGAGGGTTGGGGACCCGAAACGTGCGAGACAAAAATTCCTGTAAATGTTGTTTTTAATTAACTCTTGCAAAAAATAAAGGGAGAGGATACTTTACTTTGTACATAGCTATGCAAAACTTCCCGTCTGAAGCAATTAGGTAGAAGAGAAGGCTGTTTTTAATTTTTTTAATAATTATCATTTTGAATCATTTATTTGCTGTTTCCTTCCCCTTTTTGTTTTGCATACATTAGAGAAGTTTGATAGAATTGCATTCATTTACAAAATTACAAGATTGCATTACTCATTGAAAGGTCCCTTCAAATGGCAATTCAGTTGAATTTTCGTTTTAGTTACTCTGCAAACCTCACAGCCAACCATCTTGTCTACAACTTGAATCATTTTTTCTTTCAGCTTCCCTTCAGGATGAGGAAACAGCCAAAGCGTTGACATCTGATGAAGAAGAACTAAGTGGACGATTAACGACGTATTCCATGGATGTTAATGGTGGTGATGATGACGTAATTTCAGTCGCTCAGCGCTTGGTTCAACAAGCTTTTCAGATGGCAATGTTAGTTGTATCGCAGGAACAAGAAAAGGAAGCTAACATATCGGTTTTGACTTCTGGCTAGCCTTACTGTTTCATCTTTTGTGCTCAACTTGCAGAAGTGCGATGCGACGACTGAATGACAATGGATTCATCAGATACACATCTTAACTCTACACTTGTGATATTATTGCGCGGCGGCACTGCTTAAGGCTTACTCCGAACTCCTTCTACACGATCTGTGTGCCGATTATCATCAGCTTTATAACAAATTAGAAGTAGTATTCAAATATCCACAGATCGTGTCGAAGATCTCAAGAGTCATTGTTTTGTAATTGTGTGTCACAGATATCGCCCCTATCCCCTACCCCTGGAAGCCGCGCATTTTATAATTGCGAAGATATATTGGAGGCCTTGACAGTCATGTTTTTGTTTTCATCTTTTAAATTGCGAGTGGGTGTACGATTCAAAATTCTTATTTGGGAGCATGCCGTGGCGGTTATGCGAGCTGGTGACTGAACTGGAAATAGTGCTTAGGAGTGTCCGAGGAGTATTTTTTCGGTCTTCGAATCTAAGTCAGAATTCAATTATAGAAAAATGATTTTTTTAATGTCCACCCATGCGACGGGTTAATAGAATAGCGCCAGTCACTAGATGGATCGTCATGTATTACATTGACGTCAGTCATTCGATAGCAGTCACTGGTAGTCTGTGGCATGAAATTTCATCGAAAAACAGTTTTCTGAGTACGGCGACAGGACAGGCTGCAAATAAAATTTAAGGAACTCAGCTGTGATTGAACTTCAGAAGAGCTGGGTCGGGTGCATGACGCTCAGGTGTTTCACTAGGCAAAAAATTAAATGAGATAGTGGCAAAAAGAGCATAAAAATTCGGGAATTTCGGCCAGTGGCTATATTGTAATCAGGTAATTGTTGATGGTTCAGTAGAATTAAATCTAATTGTAAAATTAAAAAATTGCTTTCATGTCAACCATCTACACCAAGCAAATATTTATCTATTTGATACCGCCGCAGGTATCCGTGAAATAATAATAGGCTACAATTCCGCCTACTTATGTGATGTTCGGGGGGGGCAAGGCTGTCCATGAACTCACTGCCCTGTGGTAGTGATGAAAATTTTCCGTGTAAAATTATGGAAAAAATGTTGGAAAATTCTGAAAGTTTTGATAGGCCCTGTAATTTGAGCGCTTCCACTGCCGAGGCAGCTGCGTACCAATAAATTGGGTTCAAAACTCTTGATTTCATCATTATTCGATTAAAGCCATCGCAACAATACGATTTCCGTCCTCGGATTTTTGAGCATTCCTTTGCCACCAGTGGCTTGTACTAAAATGTTAGCATTTTTGATTATCACACAGACACCGTTTGGGATAACGTGAATCTTGCTTTACAATAGGGGTATAATTTCATGCAATGTGAAAGATCTGGAGCAAAAATAATGTACTTCATTTTGGAGTTTGCTAATTGTTAGCTTGAAAGTTAAGCTTTAATATTATGCAGCGTTGATCATAGTGATGCAAATTCTCCATGTGTTGATGAACATGTAGTGATGCAAATGGAAAATTTTCCATTGGAAAATTTTGAAATTTATTTTTCGATGATTGGCGTTTTTCCTTTTTTTGGAGACTTATAGTCGTTTGAAAAGACTATATGCAATATTCAAAGACCGAAAACTTCTCTATCATCCCTGTATGTTAACTTTTGGAACCTGCAACTGCACCTTTTCCATGTCTATTTCAGATCTTTCCAAATGAATTTAATTCAGACATTAGATGGATTTCAGATTTCTCTAGCTGAATTTCAGATTTCTGTTAGAAGTACAACTTTGAAAATTTCTTATTAAATTCAACTGGATCATATCTGAAATTCATTTGGGCAGATCTGAAATCGATTTGGAACTATCTGAACTAGAAATGGAGGATGTGTATCCCAAAGATAATGTATGTTATCCATTGTCTTTGGTGTATCCTCAACGAAGATATTGGACACTACGCCAGAAGTTAGAAGTTATCATAGATATTCTTTTACTCATCACAGATATCTTTACTTTCTATATATCTCACGAGTTTGCAGTCTTTATATCTTTCAATATGGTCGTCATGAATGCTACGTGGACTGTGTGCTTATTACTTCATCACATGTTCATCAACACATGGAGAATCTGTATCACTATGATCAACTGTGCATAATAAAGCTTAACTTTCAAGCTAACAATTAGCAAACTCCAACCCGAGAAAAAAAACTTGATAAACTTAATAGGAGACCAAATAATACCGAAATAACCTATTGGGATCCTTAACAATACCACAGAAACTTATGAAGACAAGAAATACCGAATAAACTTATTAGGATTCATCAGTATCCCAGTAGGTTTAATAGGATTGATAAAGTATGTCCTACAAAGTTTATCAGGCAAATGTAAAAATTAATCAACTTGATGGGACACTACATGGAAGTTCATCAGGCAGTTGTAAAATCAGACAAACTTGATGGAGATTTTCAATGACGCAGAAAACCATTTTTACCAACTGAATTCGTCACTTCAGATACGTGACGCAAGTCGGTCTTTATGACGCAAATGGTATATTAGACGCAAGAAGTATATTTGACTCAAGCTGAAGCAAATGAAAATTGAAGTCAGAATTTTTGACGCAGTTCGTATACTTGACTCAAAATCATGAAATAAATTTTGAAAACCTCCTGACGTGTCCGGACAATTTGACGCATTTGGTATATTTGACTCACAAACGATAGATAATGTAATGCAGTATATTAATATCTAAATATACGGTCAAAAGTCCTCTCAACAATTTTATGTATCGAAGTAAGATGCGCCTTATCTCAAAAGACGAACAATGTTAACATGGATCTAAATAGGCCTTATATTAAAATGATGCCCAGTAGATGTTATACAATCTTAGTTCAGAGAGCGGTTCATGGTAAATTTTGCACAACAGAAATATAGCGGTCATGCTTTCTTCTAATTCAATGTTATCCACTGTTAGAATTATTTGTCAGGATAATTTTCTCAAAGTTTCAATGATCACCACACTATGAAAGAGTCTAACCAACAGGAGTAATTTTTCTGTCATCTGGAACATTCATCACAATCGAAATATAATTTTGCAGGAATGTTCGAATCAATTAATTGAGAAAAATTTAAGCCATCACATATCAAAATAATTCCCAGTTTGTGAAAAAATTTTGATAATGATCGATGATGGGCCATATACCTGACCGACAGATGAACTGCTGGGATGTTGTCGGTGAGATGGAAAAACATGTGATCATTTGTTCCCAGTGGGATTAAAAATTTGATTAAATGATTGATGGGCCAATATCTGACCCGACAGAGAGCGTGTTGGGCAGTTTGCCCGAGAGATGAAAGCGTTGTGATCATTTTGTCCTCTCCTGTCGGCGTCGTACTTACTGGTTGCTCCCCGATACATT